>WMED01018226.1:0-12769 GCA_019650415.1 Pipa parva | reverse complement strand
AAGCTGGATGGCGGTCCTCAACGTTCCTGTTAAATTCGTTGCCGGTCCCTCAAACCAAAAGGTTTGAGAAGCACTGCACTAGAGGGTCCTCTGCTGGGCCAGTCCAACCCTGTTCATTTCCTGAGTAGAGCCTGATGTCACTGTCAGTTCTGTTGTGCACTATAATATCTGCTAGAAGGCTGTGGGTCTTTGCAATCAGCTTCTCTGGTAGAATGAAGATGTCTCTGTCCCACACTGTACAGGGTGACGCATGGTGTAGAAACTCAGTTCACAGTTAAGTATATTTATGTTAGTAGGGGGAATGTTAATGAATCCTTGCACTGGCCACTGTGAAGAACTAAGACAATCTTGTGAAACAGCCAGGATAGATTGGGTATCCCTTCGCTCTTTTGAGGAGTGGTAGGAAGTGTTTGAACACTGATTTCTAGCCTGGTCGCTGAGCTAGAGAACTATAAGTTCAGAGTTTTGACCAACAAAAGTAGTTCCACTGCAGAGAGTAGAAACAGTATCACTGTTGGCCAGTGTTTTAAGCCAATGTTTGCATGAAAGAGTGGAATGCATGCATCTTCAGCTGCGGCTATCAATAACCTTAAGAATGTTTACTATTCATTAAAAATAAATACAATTAATCAAATGTCTCAACTTACCTGGCAGGGATGTCATTGGTGCACACCTACTGTTTTTTGATTGCCTGGGCACCAGTGATGTTGTTAGTGATGCCACTGGTTACCTTGCCTGCTTGAATGCCAAGTCAGCTGTCAGGTTCCAGGCATGGGGAGGACTAAGGGACTCTTCCTCAGGTAGACTCGGAACTGAAACCGTGGACCTGGGAGTGTGAAACACTTTAGAGACATGAATTCATTGTTTTTTAAAGAGCTTGTGAAGCTCTGTATTTACTATTTGTTGCATTTAAACCATCTGTTTTTAGCTTTGGCATACTCCAGTATTAATCAGGCACTTCCATGCTCTCCTGACTAGTCTTGGGCCCTATAGTTACAAAAATGAATACAATTGGTAGACATGTAAAGATGGAGTGAGAGAGCAGGGAAGGGGAGGCCCAAGTGCTAATTTACATTGGGGTCAGTTCTGGCATTATTACCCTCCTTTCAGACTGATATTACATGCTAGCATAAACAAACGGTGGCTTATTTGTAAGCACTGTTTACTCGTAGTCCTTGGGTCCTGGGTTGAGTTCTTGATAGTGCTAATTAATTTGTGTCTGACTGAATTGTCCTTAGCCTTCGTATGACTGGGTAGAGAAATGATGAAGTATGCTCTATAGGTCAAAGAACAGTAGTGAATATCTTATCCCCCCTTCCCTTTGCAGCATCACACCCTCTCACATCCCTGGACCAAAAAAGTTAATTTACTGGGCATAGACACTGCAGGGATGCCAAGTGGTGGCAGATGGTCTGACGGGCCCCCTGGAAATTTGGGCCTGGTCACAGAAACTGCAATCCCTATTATTAGGAGGGTACACTATATACATAATGTGACAAAGAAAATCTCCCGGCACTCCAGCTGATTAAAAGCCACATTTATTTCTTCATTAAAAAGACTCCATAAGCATCTTCATAAAAGCATACAGCATTTACGCATTTCATGCCTGTACGGCTTAAACTATGATTAAACGCTATAGGCGTTAAACGCGTAAGTGCTATATGCTTTTATGAAGATGCTTACGGAGTCTTTTTAACGAAGAAATAAAGGTTTCTTTTAATTATGTGGAGTGCCGGGAGATTTTCTTTGCCAAGCTATATTGGATGTTGAAGTCCATCCTTTTTCCCTGGAGCACACATCATCACTATGGGTATGTGAGTATTTAAACATTAAGGGATTGAGCCGTTTGTTGCTTATGCTATCTAGTACACTTTACATATAAACAAATATTCATGTCTGGAAACCATTTGCTAAATTTCAGTCAAAGTTGTTAAATAGATTTACAGATTTAGATTAGTGTGGAGAATTAACTAAATGATGCACAGGTACCATTCACTTACCTTAAAAATGGTGTATTTATTCATGTATTCATAGACTCAATCATCAAACAGGCTTAGCTGGCTTAAGTAATTGCATGCAAAATTAGCAAAAGTAAATATTCCCTCCTCCCACAATTCCCACTAGATAATCTCTCTGCTTCAGTCTTTAGGCACCAGTTATTCTTCTTTATGGAGTTCCTTGCCCTATCACTCATTTCCTGACTTGATCTGGCATTGTCAGGAGGTCTTTATCCACTAATACTCCTGGTTAAAGTATGATGCTGTTACACAAGGTTCCAGATCTAACTATCTGTGCACCCCCAGGAATCTAAACATGTCAGATTGCCTAAACCCTATAAGAAGGCCGCTGCGACATTATGGAGAGCCTTAATGGTTCCTTCTTTGGATAGCCTCACAGACTGCTGCCTTCCTGCCTCCCATGTCTTTCCAGGTTTTTCCCACTCTTGCAGGTTCCCCCAGCATTCACTGCAACTGCAGTTTTTTCTGTCCCACGTCTTAGCTGAGTTGGGAATCACAAGCTTTTTCATAGGCTTACAAAATTTTTCAATGACAAATCTCCTGCATTCCACCATCAACCCAGTCCAGGGTTCCTATTAGATAGAGCACACCATAGATCTGTCAGAAACTCCCTGAGCTGGATTTGGTTTGCATGAAGTGCCTAACTGGTATCTCCTCCCAAACAGCTAAAGTATATTACAAAGGAATGGTATCTATAACATTAATATCAGCATTTGCTGTGAGTACATTTGATGTAATTATAATAGTTTACTGTGCTTCATCTGCTTCTTAGCATTCCATGTGTTCACTTGCTATAACACAAAAATAATATTTTTTATTATTATTATTGAGAATCTCTGGTATCGAATTCTCCAGCGATATTATGCATTTTACATAGAAATAAACAGATTAAACATTTAGATCGAATTTCGATATTGCGATATCGTTAAACTTCCGATATCGCAATATCGGCAAAAATAATTCAATATTGCCAATATCAATATCGTGATATCAGTATAAATTGTTCAATATATCTAGTTTCAATTTTATTGAATTTCGCCCCTAAAAGTCTGAGTTAGTGACAGAATTGTAAAGCTTGTACAAAGTAAAACAGTCTTGCCATAGTTATTCCAGTGTTCAAAGGGTTAACATAAGTCCCATATACAACAAAGTGCCAGTTATTGTACCAATACCTACACAAGATAGAAAGACAAAAGCACATTCTTTTATTACAATACTAAAATTGTTGCATGTTCATACTATTTGCAAGTTTTATTCCTAAAATAAACTGAATTTTCCATGTGTATTGAGCATGTTAAGATTTCTTACTCATTCCCTAGACTGATTGCTTCACCCTGCCAGTCCATTCTTAAAAACGACAGCCTTCATCTCCTGCCAAATTTCCATGTAAGGAATACCTTGGAATGAAATTTATTTGGCTTCATTTTTTTCATTACAAGGTGCCATTAGACCTCCTTTCTTATGTCACTGTTTGCTGAACATATTTCAGCTCTTTGTAATCAGCATCCAGAATATTATGTGATATTAAAGGGAATGTAGTTTGTCACTTCTTATAGATCTAGAGACATGGGATGATAACTACACTGCAAGGCAGAGGGGTAAGGGTGCATTCAAGAATATACTAAACTGTCTTAAAAGTTTATAGGGTATATATATATATATATATATATATATATATATATATATATATATATATATATATATACACAGTATATGTGTGTGTGTGTGTGTGTGTGTGTGTGTGTGTGTAGATAGATAGATAGATAGATATCTCCACAAACCATTAGCCATGGCAAGCTCCTGGTAGCAGTTTTCTACTACTGAGCTTTATGTATTCAGGAAAATAATAGGAAGCAGAAGTGAAGAGGATTGTGGCAGCAATCCACAACATTAACCACCACCTTGATGTGGGCGAGAAGGCCACAGCTTACTTAGCGGTAAATTCCAGGCCAGAGTGCATAAGTTCCGTTACACGGATCCAGTACCTGCTTTTTGCCGCCCTCCTGGCATAAAGCAGTACGCCTGTGTTTCAGACACCAACCATTTCCACCATTGGAAATTTTTTTTTTTTTTTAATAAATAATAAATTATTATTATTTTTTTTTAATAAGGAAGGCATCTATCTCTTCTGCTCTTCACACTGCTGCGGTCCTTCCTGCTTCCTGTTAGATTTTAGACAAGTTGAGCATGTGAAGAAGCAGGATTCTGAGAGCACTGTCATTTGTTTAGCATTTTTTAAATGGAATTTGGGACAAAACCAGTTTGGGAATTCTAGCAAAAACCTAGGGAAAATTTCAGTCATAAACTAGGAGCAGTTGGTGTTTTGTTTTAGTTTTGCCACCTGAGGAAGACCATAACAAACAAAACCCCCAAAAAGTCTATGAACAACTGTGAATTGCAGTTTGCACAATTCTGACCTAATCCTGCTGGAGGTGATAACCTGAAGGGGATCATGATTGTGGAACTAAATAAAAGAAGATCGCTAGAAAAAGTAGCAGAAGGCAGATTTTTAGAAAAGATCTGCATTGGTAAGTATATTAAGTCCACCCAAGTCGAATCACTCCCTGACTAATAAGCGGCATAGTTTAAATTGGAATTTATGAAAAGTTCTTGAGTGAGATTCATAAGGGAGTCTAACCTTAAGTAATATTACATAATCATAAATTAAATTATGATAAAAATAGAATAAAAAAAAAATGTTTGAGGGCCCGAATGGTGCAAAGAATCTCCTTAATGGAAAACTGACCAAAGTCACTAGCCACTCTAGCATCAGATTAGTAATTGCACCACAGACCACCATCTATACTGGCAGAACTTATTTGCCAAAACCCCTAGGAAATACCGCCATCACAAAAACTAAAACTGCCTCTCATTTCTGGCCACAGAAATTCCCTTAGAACATTGCCTCAAATCCCCCTGCTCCACCACAAACCAAATTGCATTTTAATAGCTTCACACCAGTTAGTATTGTAAAGGTCGTATCCCACATGAGTAGGGTAAACCTAGCCTGCCTTAGTCAGGTACATGGTTCAACCTCAATCCCTAGATGAAATACTGCAAATCCACCTGTCACAGGAATGCAGTGGAAGTGGCGCAAGTTGAACCTGGGGTGTGAAGTTCAAGGAGCTTCTGGTCTTAACCTCCACAAGGGAGTATCAACTTTGCTGCAAAGGAAACCCAGATTGTGGCCCCCCCAGGAAAACCCTCAAAGGTGGTAGCTGGTAAAAAGAGAAAGACAAGGGGGGGGAGGAATTCACGATACTCTGAAGTGAGGTGCAGAGTGTTCGCCTCACTTCGGACTGACTGAGATGCGCTCACTGATGTCCTGCATGCGGGATCACCAATTTCACCATTGTTGCACAGAAAGATAGTGCAGCAATACCAGAATGGTGTTACCCACCGTAAAATAGCCAAGACGTTTAAGTTATCATCATTTTCCATGCATAACATCATCAAAAGATTCAGAGAATCTGGAACAATTGCTGTGCGTAAGGGTCAAGGCCATAAAACTCTACTGGATGCTCGTGATCTTCGGGCCCTTAAATGTCACTGCACATCAAGCAGGAATGCCACTGTCAAGGAAATAACAGAATGGGCAACTCTTTTGCTCTCGCCGAGACTGGAATCCCTTTAATGCGCTCGCTGATGCCCGCGTGCAGGACATCAGCGAGCGCATCTCAGTCAGTTCGAAGTGAGGCGAACACTCCGAACCTCACTTCGGAGTATCGTGAATTCCCCTCAAGGTGTTAACAAGACAGGAAAGGGAGCAGCAGAGCTGGAACACAGGAAGAAGTACACAGCTCAACAGGCAAGCAGGAAATCCAGAGCGTGGATTGAGCAAGACACAGCTTTTTAGTTTGAATGTATAGTGAAGTACGTCCAGCTTTCTGCTTAACCTGTGCATTGTACTGTATATTTCTTATGACAGATAGTCTTAATGCTCTCCCAGTACTTTTGCAATGACTCTTAGGTGAAGGAGTTGTAAGTGAAGAGGAAACATCTTCTGACTGGTTTACATACTTGCATGCCTAAGCAGGCAGAGAACAGGAGGTGTCCTAAAACTGCTTAAATGGCCGATGTTTTTATATCATTCATGTTGCAAAGCATTTACAATAAGTAAATTTCTAGATTGCTGAATGTCTGCTTTCAACTAAAGCAGTTAGTGGGACACAGGGTTGTGTGAATGCCATGTGTTTCTAGCAGAAAGTTCCAGCATTTACAAATAAATGGGATTTATGCCTCTCTTACACTACTGAGTTTGTGCAAGTGTATTAGACTGGCTCAGTAGGTCCAGCTGATTGGATGTCTCCACAATACATTATTGTCTATGTAAACAACCCTCACACGTTCAGTTAGGCACTGCATTGGAAATCGGGAGAAACATGGTATTCTGGAAGAAGCGTAAACCTGGTTTTTATATTGATTTGGTGACATATTGAAGTTTGACACCTTTTTTTTGCGGGAGAGGGACAATTCTTACTTTTGGTTTAAATTAAACTACAGACCGGATTCCAAAAAAGTTGGGACACTAAACAAATTGTGAATAAAAACTGATTGCAATGATGTGGAGATGGAAAATGTCAATATTTTATTTGTAATAGAACATACAGTAGATGACAGATCAAAAGTTTAACAAGGAAGATCCGAGGTCAGGGAGGTATAGCACCCAATATAATTATGAATATTAAAGTTACAAAAATATACCAGAGGAGCAAGTCCACACTATTGCTTAAATGTGCATATTTAAGCTCATTCCGGTGAGTGCAATACTGAGAGGGGATCTTTGACTGTCCCCCATGTTTTCCAGTTTAATCATTGATTGCATAAGCACGTTTATTGATTATTGCTAATCAATTTAAAATCACAGTGAGACACTAAATAGCCATTGATATATCCACATATAATCACTGGTCTATTAGTCCATAGTGGATTTTGTATTCACTGTTTCACCTGATGATCTCACTACATCACACTGTTGTGTAAAACAATATCACACTAGGGGTTTTCCCCTTGTCATTTATTCATCTCCTCACCAGATCAAAAGTTTAATCTGAGTAAATGTAACATTTTAAAGGAAAAATATGTTGATTCAAAATTTCACAATGTCAACAAATCCCAAAAATAGTTGGGACAAGTAGCAATAAGTGGCTGGAAAAAGGAAATTGAGCATATAACGAACAGCTGGAAGACCAATTAACACTAATTAGGTCAATTGACAACATGATTGGGTATAAAAAGAGCTTCTCAGAGTGTCAGTGTCTCTCTGAAGCCAAGATGGTAAGAGGATCACCAATTCCACCATTGTTTTGCGCAGAAAGATAGTGCAGCAATACCAGAATGGCGTTACCCAGCGTAAAATAGCCAAGACTTTTAAGTTATCATTATTAACCGTGCATAACATTATCAAAATATTCAGAGAATCTGGAACAATTGCTGTGTGTAAGGGTCAAGGCTGTAAAACTCTACTGGATGCTTGTGATCTCTGGATCCTTAAACGTCACTGCACCTCAAACAGGAATGCCAATGTAAAGGAAATAACAGAATGGGCTCAGGAATACTTCCAGAAAGCATTGTCAGTGAACACAATCCACTGTACCATCCGCCATTGCCAGCTGAAACTCTACAGTGCAAAGAGGAAGCCATTTCTAAGCAAGCTCCACAAGCTCAGACGTTTGCACTGGGCCAGGAGTCTTTTAAAATGGCGTGTGGCAAAATGGAAGATTGCTCTGTGGTCAGATGAGCCATGATCTGAAGTTCTTTATGGAACACAGGCAAGCCATGTCATCCTGACCAGAGAGGACAAGGATAACCCAAGTTGTTATCAACACTCCGTTCAGAAGCCTGCATTACTGATGGTATGGGGTTGTCTGGAAAGGCACCATTAATGCAGAGAACTATGTTCAGGTTCTAGAACAACATTTGCACCCATCTAGACATCATATCTTTCAGGGAAGACCCTGCATTTTTCAACAAGATAATGCCAGACCACATTCTGCAGCAATCACAACATCATGGCTACGTAGGAGAAGGATCCGGGTACTGAAATGGCCAGCCTACAGTCCAGATCTTTCACCTATAGAGAACATTTGGCGCATCATAAAGAGGAAGGTGAGAAAAGAAGGCCCAAGACGATTGAACAGTTAGAGGCCTGTATTAGACAGGAATGGGAGAGCATTCCTATTTCTAAACTTGAGAAACTGGTCTCCTCTGTCCCCAGACGTCTGTTGAGTGTTGTAAGAAGATGGTGGATGCCAAACAGTGGTAAAAAAATGGCCTTGTCCCAACTTTTTGGGGATTTTTTGATGCCATGAAATTTTGAAACAACATATTTTTCCCTTAAAATGATACATTCTCTTAGTTTGAACTTTTGATCTGTGATTTGTGTTCTATTCTGAATAAAATATTAGATGTTGGCACCTCCACATCATTGCATTCAGTTTTTATTCACAATTTGTTTAGTGTCCCAACTTTTTTGGAATCCAGTTTGTATATTTTGTTTGGAGTAAACAACGCCCCCCCAACTGTTTATTTATATTTTGAATTATTTTAGCACATTTAGTTTTACTAGAACAGCATATGAATAAAATGTATACTCAGTAATTTGCTTTAGTTCATATTCAGTTCTATAATTATTATCCTTTAGTTCAGGTTAAAAAAAACAGGGAAATTCATATCATATGCACTAGATTCATTTTTTTCCTCTAAATTTACAGGCAAAATCCTTAACTGCAAGATTTGCTGCTTTGTTTACCTAACTGTGCAATGAAACTTTTGTCTGAGCACATAATGTTCTTGGAAGGATGCCATCCAGTGTCTGAATGAGGTGATTCTTCCATCCAACAGATTTTCATTTACCCATACTGTATATAACATGACATTTCAAGCAAAAAAAAAAAAAAAAAAGTAGGCAGGTAATATCTGAAAGGTTGTTACAAATATACGTATACAGGTAGTCCTCGGGTTACAACGGCCTCGAGTTACATCGTTTCGGGGTTACGACGCTTTATACGATGCCTTGTTCCGACTTACACGGTTTTGCGACGTAAGTCGAACCATACTGCATGAATGTATGATCCGACTTACATTGAAATTCGGTTTACGACGCCACGTAAGAACGGATCAACGTCGTAAGTCGAGGACTACCTGTACTATAAATAACCTCCCTTGTGCTTGTAATGTTGCTAGTAATATGACCACCTGCAGCTATTCCTTTTTTTATCCAAAGAAGAACTAAAGTGTTCAATAAAAAACTGATGTATGGCTTAGTCTGTCAATCAACCCAAAAAACGCATTGTGATATGACCCACTTCAGCACAGTTAAAGGCTTCTTTAGCATAAATTTCCTGAGCAGTACAAGGCAGCCTTCTCTTGATTATAGAAATGTCCCCTTCACTAAAATGCTAGTGTCTTTGGCACAGCTCTGAACAGAGCATGCACCAAATATCTAACAATGCACTGTTAAAGTGCACCTGTCACCTCAAAACTCTAATACTAATTTAGGTTCTGCTAATGAAATAAACACTTTTGTATATATATGTATTTTAAAAAATGTACCTTTATACAGCATTTCTCTCTGTCATCTTCCCAGTCAGCCTGACTTTTCTTTCCTGAGTTGGGTGATGATGATTAGCCATTTAGTCGAAGTCGACTTTCGGTCACTTTATGGATCAGTCCTCTCCACGCTTTCCTCTCCTCGACGGTTCTTCTGAGTTCTGAGTTGGGTGGGCGTGGCTAAATGATTATGATTGCCATTATAGCTAAAATCAGATCCCTGTTAGATCGTGGTTTACAGAGAGAAACGCTGTTTAAAGGTACATTTTTAAAAAATACATAGATATATATATTTACAAAAACTTTTATTTCATTATTACAACCTAAATTAGTATTAGTTTTGAGGTGACAGGTGCACTTTAAGAATTGTGACCTGAATAATTAATAATGCAATTGCATCAGTAGCATGTGTAGACAGCTGGGAAGGAGGTATATGCTTCAGATTCAGGATGGGGTCCTGTACTTCTTTCTACTTGTACCCCACCAGGCAATCAGGGTAGGGGGAAGAGAATGAGATCCAACAGAACCCCCTATTGGGACACATGTCCCCCAACATCCAGCACTTGATTAATGGTAGTAATGGGTTTTGCCATGGAATGTGGAAGCCACTTCCCTACGACAATGACATGCTCTGCACTATAGATACTGGCAGACTGAAGGGGCTTTGTCCATCTTTTCTGCCCACACATCCTGTGCAAGTGATGTGTATTGCAGGGGTTAATATTGGCATACCTGACCTGACTATTAAAGCAATCAAACTAAAAAGGTCTGGTACAGAATAAGGGAGGCTTATTTTGAAAAATAATTATAGTGGTTCAAGTTGCCCTATTTATGTCCCAGTGTTACAAAAGATCAGTTAGAGCAGGGGTCGGCAACCTATGGCTTGAGCCAGATATGGCTCTTTTGATGTCCATATCTGGCTCTTTCACTGTAACGAGCGGTGCTTGTGTGCCGACAAGCGCTGTAGAGAGAGAGTTCTCTTAGCGCTTCTGGATTACTAGCCAATCCTGAGCCGGTGACGTCATCAGCTTCCAGGTTGCTAACCAATCAGGAGCCGCTGACTTCACAGCGAATCCGGATTGCTAGCTAATCTGGAGCCACATGTGACTTCAGCGGCTCCGGATTCAAAAGGGCTGAGGGAGCCGCACGTATATGGCTCCCTCAGCCCAATAGGTTGTCGACCCCTGAGTTAGAGACTAAATTAGTGAAGTGCAGGAAGTCGCACACAAACACACATTGACTTGCTGTTTATTTGTTTGAGTAGCAAACAACGGACTTTGGTGCTTGGTTACCAAAGAACATGTTTACTATAAATATTTCTGAGTACGCAGCATGCGTTTTCATTGCAAGAGGTGCACGTGTGATGTGCAAGGTTGAAGCTGTGGTTATTTCCAGCTATATGGTGGGGTATCGATGGCAGTGGAATTTTCATAAAAAATAACTTCAGCATTGGTTAGAACAAAATATTTATCAAACAAAGGGGTGTACCTAAGGATTCACATACCCCAGTGCAGGATTGGCACTAGTGTCTTTCTCCCGCTGCAACTCTGTCCCCTTCCGCACCACCCAGACCAAATGAAATGCAACTTAATGGGATGCAGAGTTGACAGTTGGGGCAGCTGTCAGAGTGGTGGGTTCCTGTGGATATTTTGACCTGGTCACAGCTGAAACCATTGAGACCCTGATTGTTATATCACTGTTCATAGTCAGAGTCCGATCATAAAGTAATAATTACAACTTTGATTTTTTTTTTCTTCACACACTCCTCCAACATTACTATATGGAACCCTTCCTGTAATTTGTTATTCAAAACACTTATTCAAGAGATCGTTTTTTGGATAGTAAAATTGGAAGTAAACAGTGCCTTACTACGGTACTGTTTACCAAAATGACACTGAAACAGAGCATGGCCGCATTTTGCTATTCAACGTACTTTTGATAGAGGGTGTTTTGAATAGTGATAGTGTACAGGAAAGTGAAATAAATAACAACCACACAATGCAGTATGTAACAAAGAATTGATGACAGATTCATGTGTTTCCATCTTATTGTTTACTAAAATAAATAACCCTTTATAAGGTAACCAGCACCTGACAGATGAGCTTACTCAACACATAGAAAACGGCAATGAAGATGGATGACCAAAGCACTATCTGCTTCTCAGAATTTACTCAAACTGGAGGGCTGATTTATCTGGACCCCCAAACTTAACTAATCCTTAATACATTGAACTGGTTAGTAAATGATTTATCTGTTCTGTGAATCCAACTTGGTTAGTTTAAATCTGACATGATTTAAGTCAGCGGTCGGCAATGTGAAGCTCGCAAGCCACATGCGGCTCTTTAGCCACTTTGTTGTAGCTCGGAGTGCACCTTCGAAGCCCCACCCATGACCTCTGACACCTCTTCTGATTGGCCGTCAGCAGGTCATGTGGTTGGGAGAAGTGGACTCCTCCCCCTTTACGGCTCACTAAAAAATTGTTGCCGCTGGAGGAGGGAGCGAAATGGCTCCCTCCTCATTTAAGTTTGCCGATTTAAGTTGTAATATATTTATCTATGGAGGCATTATTTAAATACTGTTTTTGATAACCAGACATATCAGATTTAGGAGTATTGTATGGATTAACAACAATTTAATCAATTTGTCATTTTTCATAGGAATATAACATATGAGGTGTTCCCTTCCATTCATGTGTGGTGTGTGTGTGTTTTTTTTTTAATTTATTATGCATTAAATAAAGGTAATGTATTAACTTTAATCTCTAAGGTGTACTTTCTAAGGTAGCTGTTTTCTCTAATTAATTGTTTATTTAATGCTGTAGTTTGCCTTTGGCATTCTTACCTCTAAGGCAGGGGTCTCAAACTCAACTCAGCATGTGGGCCGCAGAGCAAGATCACAGCCAGTCGGAGGGCCGCACTAGGGGGCGAATTCACGATAGTCCGAAGTGAGGTGCAGAGTGTTCTCCTCACTTCGGACCGACTGATCTGCGCTCGCTGATGTCAATTGATATCAATTTTAATCAGAAGCAAGAAAATGAAAATATACTCACAAACACAAAGTATAAATGAGCGATTTGCATAAACATAATAACTGTGCTGCCCAAACAAGCCCCTTCCAAGACTGTGCTTTCCCCGAAAACCACCTCCTACACTTGCTTCCCCCACAGCCCCCTCCCACTCTGTGCTGCCCCCACAACCCCT
>WMED01018225.1:0-12280 GCA_019650415.1 Pipa parva | reverse complement strand
ATATATATATATATATATATATGTATGTATGTATGTATGTGTGTGTGTGTTAGGTTATTTAAGTATACCTAAGTTTTTGAATTCCTTTCTCAGAGATGAACAAAATCCTTATGTTCTTATTTATTTCATTATTAGATTTAAACTCATATAATAAAATGCTTTATTTTGCCAGTGTCTCAAATGTAGACATTAAAGGAGAACTAAAGCAAAAAATTAAAACAATAAATACTTACCATATATAGAGCTGATTCATTACAGTCACAGCATGTTGCTGTGCTGTAATTAGCCGGCACCCGACAATTCCTTCACAGCGCTGGCTGACTGAGAAGCCAGCGCAAAGCTCCTCCCAACTTGTTATACCCTGGGTTAAAAATGGCTTAAACGTCATCACGTTCATTGCAGGGGCCAATAAGAATGCTCCCTGCAATGAGCGTGATGATGTGTGATGCCGGTGAATCAAGTCGAAGAAGCTGCAAGCTGGCATCTCAGTCAGCCTGCTCGCTGTAAAGGAAGCATCGGGTGCTGGCTAATTACAGAACAGCTCATGCTGTGGCTGTATTGAATCAGCTCTATATAAGGTAAGTATTTTATCACTTCTTTTTTAATTTAGGTCTCCTTTAACAATGAATACGTGTATTCTGTATGTAAATATTTTTCATTCTGTAGTTCCTCTCACCCTTTCAGACCACATATTTTAAGGGCCACCGATTAAGTCCCATGCTAAACTCAATTTCAGCTGTAACCTGAAGATCTTGGCCAAGAGCTTGTAGTTATGAGACCTTTTAAATACTGAAGTTGTCATCTGGGACCTGAAACTATTTTTTTTTTAATTAACGATGAGCAATTTTGTATTTCGTTAGCTATTTTCAGAATGCACAAGTTGGCATTTTGATGCATTCAGTAATTTTAATAGCAGTCTTAGAACTTGCTTATAAGTGTGAATCTGATGTAATAAACTTGAAAATCTGTTATTCCAGTTCTTTATAGTGTGCACAAGGGCAACGGTTTGTGTCACAATAGGTATTTGTTTCTGTAACTTATTTCCATTGCATTGTGGCAAAATCAGCACAGTTTGATACATTTTTAAAAAACCTTTTATAAAGCCAAGTTTATCTTGTGATAAACGTATCTAACCTTGAAAGAGTATCCAGTAGGAAAAGACTATTGTATGGTGATATTTATTCCCCTGGATCGCTAGGGCTAGCTGTATCGGTCCTTTATATGAGCTCCTGTGCTTGAATATACGTGTCTGTTTTCAGATTTTCTCTATGGTTAAGGTAAGTGTCTGTTATTAATGTTCCCAGAATGCACTGCTATGTTTGTAATAAGAAATTCCCAGAGTGGACTGCAGTTTAACAAATGTAAAGGCACTTTAGAGCTCAGCACACAGTGACTGTGCTGTAATCTAGAATGCATTAGGCTTCTATGGCATGTAATGCAGGTATCACTAATTCACAGTGGCACATCTCTATTGCAGAACAGCACAATCTCTGAAGAGGAGAGGGACGTCTATGAAGAGTTACTTACACAAGCAGAGATACAAGGGCATATTAATAAGGTTAACAGTAAGTATGAGCGTGGGTGACATGGATTGTGTGTGGTCCCCTGGAAACTGCCAAGACAATAAAGTATTGTCCTAGCTTTACTAATGTATATATATATATGTTTTGCATAAGTATGGAGCTGTCACATTTTTAACATCACAGACTGCTTGCAGCAGCTTGCTTAAGCACTTAATATTTCTGCTTCTATCAGAATGCCTTTTTGTTCTATACATTTGGACCTCTCTTGTTTGCTTGGAGAGAGAGAGCCATACAGTTTGATGCATTTAGTTTAGTTCCAAAACTGACTAAAGAAAAATCACTAAATTGTGTGGGTGGGCGGGGGGGCGATGGAGATTATGGGGACGATTTGTACATATTTATTGCAGATTTGTAAGAATTTCTTTCCTTTCAGCCAATGTAGCCTTAGTCCAAGTAAATGAGGCCATTGACAGGAAGGAAGAAGTGGCTTTGATTAATGGTCTGATGCTTCCTGTTCTGAGCCTTTTTGAAGTGCAGCCGAAAAATTCGCAATGGTACCTGTCCCAATTGTGTAACAGTAAAGACCAGAAAACGCAGGTAATGGAGAGACTCAGAGATCCTGGCTCTGAGAGATTTAGACATTTTTATCTCTAGCACTGCAAGGAATAAATCACAAAGCTTAATATTACCATCTTGTCCCTTTTGCATGTTTTAACTGCCCAGTATTAACCCTCTGCTGAATGAAATACGTGCCTGTCGCTTCACAATGCACACTATCGGAAACATGTCCTCAGGAAACCTAAACTTGAAACATTAGCGCTCCAATCCACCAGTGTAGGAAGCTCTGTGCAGTCCACTAGTGATTACCATAAAGTCAGTGGGGAAGCTGTTGTGGGTGGTGAAAAGTCACCTGGAGGAAAACTGCCTAACATTCAGTAGCTTAGCCCAAAAAGATTATTCTACAGTGTTTACATGTAGAATATAAAATGTAGAGTGCTCTGTGCTTGGGAAAGGGATTTTATGGAGTATTCCGGAGAGTAGTGTTACTGCTTTTACTAGGTAACGCTTTAATGATGGTGTTAAAGGGGTTTTTTGTACCTTAAAGGTAACTTTTCCTATGTTAGAGATAATAGGATTTCTAACCTTTTTATTTTCTGAATGTGGGGTTTACTGAGATCATCAACCAGAAAATGAATTGACTCTGTTACTTGATTTTACATTTTCGATTTACTTTCCATTACTTAGCTTCATGTTTAGGCCCTGTCCTATACCTTCTTTAGACTACCCTTGTAACTACTCCCCATTTACTAGTTTAAAAGACCCCAGTATCTGGTGGACCGTTTAAAGGGCAGATTGGAAATGTTTGGAGTAAAAAAAAAACAAAAAAAAAAAAAAACAGAAAATTGAAGACCCTTTGCAAATTATCATGGAATGATGACACCTGCAACAGATCTAAAATTACTTTCAAGGTGAATGTTCCACTTATTTTCAGGCTAGTAAAGCAAACATTTATGCTTCTGTTAGTCAAGTTACTTTTCAAATAATTCCCTTTTACTTTCTTTCACTTAAAAAGTTTAGATTTTCCTTTTGATTTGCTCCATTTCCTTTTCTCTTCTACACAGCACTGGTTAAACTCCTTACTGCAGCATTACATACAAAATAAAGTCAGCCTTTCTGCTTGCATTTTATTTTAAATATTCTGCAAAAGAGACGCTGTGCTGTGGTCTTCCCGTATGATCATTGGGGGTTCTCCTGGCACTGCTGTAATTAAATTAAAGAGTAGGCAGGAGGGTTTGCATTGCTACCCAGTGCTGCAAACAAGAGTTTAACGTATACTGTGCAGAGTGGGGAAACAAAAGGTAACAGCAGAGATGGAAAGCATAGACCGCATCCATCCTTAAGCACAGTGTATTTTTGCTATAAAAGCAAGGCATAGCCAGCAAGTCTCTAGCAAGAGTGTATTTATCGTATAGGCAGGGTAATAATATTCTATCGGATCCTGATCTGCTTTCCCAGCTGTGGGAATCAGGACCTTTCCTACAAAATGACAATGGTGGTTTTGTACTTGGAGACCAGACTGGTGTACGTATGCCACTAGACAGCAGCTGGTGTGTGGGAAGATATTAACTGAATGAAAATATAATGTAAATCTTTATTATAATATTTAAATAATTTTTGCCCCAGTATGTGTATTTACATATGCTTTATGAAGACACAAATGTTGCTTCTGGCCTTATGTACACTGTGCTTGGTTTATCACAACATCTCAGCAAGATTTAATGCGGTTCTTCACATGCATCAATATGTAACTTTATGTCATACTGTGCTGACAGCTGCATTTGATTACAACTTCCTGCAGCTTGGATACAGATACATAGAAATAGATAAACATGTCAGTGCAGTTAATCACATCGCATAAAAGCTACAAGTCCGCTGCTACTTCTGACACACACAGGTTAGCAATGATGCGATTAGCTGGAGCTACTGAATGCATAAGAGGCTTTTTTTTTTTTTTAAAACCTCTAGTAGGGTGTCTCCTAGTCTCCAGAAACAGACGTAATTGCTGTGTGTTCTTCTCCTGCCGTGTTATTAATCTGCAGATTTCTTTTCCCTTCCTACTCCCTTAGAAAGCAGGTGTCCCCAGTATTCTTGACAAAAACGAGATTCAAAAAGACGTTAGTGTTGCCAATAAGGAAGCAGAGGCTCATTTGCTTAGTGAGTAAACATTTTAATAACTACGTGTTTCACTCTGTTTTCCACCCACGCTGTCATCTGTACCAATTAATGCATGCCAAGAAAAAAAAATATCAATGACATTTTGATTAGCCTGGAAAATCCAATCCTTGAAATAAACATTGTTTCTGTTGCTGTCCTTCTCAGTGTTGAAATGTATGCAGTCAGCAGTGTGTGCAGTTTTGGAAGTACTCTTTTTGTATAAGGTAGTTCACATTTCTTTAGTTCATTCTGGAGCCATTTCAGCGGGTCGTCATTGCATCTGCTGCAATTGCTTTACTAAACAGCATGGCTCATTGGCGCACAATATACTAAACCCTTTTCCTACCCATAACACACTGCTTTCTCTCTTTATCATCTTTGTTTTCTCTTTCTCCACCTTTCTGCTTATTTGACTTGAGAATTGTTCAGTTGGTTAAGTTTTCATGGCGGTGCCAAATTTAAAAAAATTTACAAGGTACTGATTTGTGTCTCTCTGATTTGCTTTTAAATTTGTCGCTAGCTATTTAAAGAATCAATCACACTAAAAAAAAAAAAAAAGAGAAAAACCATTTTTCCTAGTATATAAATGTTGTAGATGTTTTGGTTTTATGACTAAGCTCAACTATTTGTTCATTGTTTATATCCTTTAACTTTTGCACAACTAGACACCTATCTATGTAAAATTCAGCTGAAGACACAATGATTGGATGGGTGCTTGATTATGCATCACACTGGTCTTAGTGTAATGTGCCTCCAGTGATTGTTCCAAATACAATACCAAGAGAATAGGAATTCCTTTTAATTGTCAGACAGTAGTGTAAACTACTTGTTTATTTGTTGCTATGAGCAGCGCTGAAGCAGTTTTGTATCCTGTCATAAAAGCTACGCCTAGAGATTTGCCCGCTCCTGTAGCGTCTATGTGTCATTTGTTTGTGGGCATGTTCCTATGTGTTCTGTGCTCATGTAACAGTGTCCTGTGAGAATTATCCAAATCTGCCAGTATGAAGCAGCCAAGTGAGGCAAAATATGGCCAAGCCCCTCATGGATAATGTTCCCATCCCTTTCCTATTAAAACCAACCTTTTTTTATATGCAATAATTTTGGCAGCTATGACAATATCCAGGTTGTGCTTTAGGATCTTACTGAACTACAATTCTCATTACCCATAGTGACTGTCTGGGGTTGATGGGAGTGGTAGTTCTGGGACAACTGGATGACTAAAGCTTTCACCGCTTCCCCGCGACACCATCACCCAACACACACTGACACTGGCAAATATTAATCTGAAGAGCTTGTACATATTGTAATAATGCAAATTGTGTGTCCTGATGCTTGTGGAATGAAAATAAAGATGATGTATCATTTTCACACATAAGGCTTATGTAACTATTTTACTGTATCCCATAGAAGTCCTAGGTCAGCCTTTGACATTCAAAGGACGCTGGGATATTTCTGTTCCAGAATAGATTACTACGCTTCATTGTTTTAAACTAAAATGAGCAGATATTGGTTGAAAATCTTATTAGGCACTAGGATAAGGGAAATATATATGAATACACGTGTGTATAAATATAATAGTGTGCACTACACTACTCTCCTGCTAAAGATGTTACCTCTTGGTAAGTAAATTTCTGTTGTCACTATGCCTTTCAGCAAACCATTACATCTTTTAATTGTGCCTGTGCTGTTATCTAGTGCTAGAAGCGGTGGAAAAAATCAATGCTGCTTTACTTGGTGGAGATTCCTCCCAGACCTTTGCAGCCCTACAGCTGCCGGAGGCTCTGCTTCCTGTTGTTCATCTATTTGCAGAATCATTATACCATACTGAACTACAAAGTCTGCAGAAGCAGAACCCTTTGGTAAGTTGCTTCTCCTGTCCACATAAACATGAAATCCATGTTTACGTATTAGTCCCTGTCCGGGCTCCTGTCGTTTCTATCTTAGTCCTTTTCTAGGCTCCTGTCATTCCTGTCTTAGTCCTTTTCTAGGCTCCTGTCATTCTTGTCTTAGTCCCTCTCTGGGCTCCTGTCGTTTCTATCTTATTCCCTCTCTGGGCTCCTGTCGTTTCTATCTTATGCCCTCTCTGGGCTCCTGTCATTTCTATCTTATGCCCTCTCTGGGCTCCTGTCCTTCCTATCTTAGGCCCTCTCTGGGCTCCTGTCGTTCCTATCTTAGGCCCTCTCTGGGCTCCTGTCGTTCCTATCTTAGGCCCTCTCTGGGCTCCTGTCGTTTCTATCTTAGTCCCTCTCTGGGCTCCTGTCATTTCTATCTTAGTTCCCTTAGTCCCTCTCTGGCTTCCTGTTGTTCCTATTTTATTCTGTCTGTGGGCTCATGTTTACAATTTTTAGACTTTTTTTTACCAGCTCAGCTTCCCTTTGAAAAACTGTGTGCTGTAGTACTGCACAAGCTTGTTGGATAACATTCTGGCACAATAAATAATTATTGTAGACATCAGTTTTGAAAAAAAAAATCTGGTGTCTTTATCCATAAATGTTTGGTTGATAATAAATGCTCGTCTAGCCCTGAGTTTACATTTCTCATATCTATCAAATGTAAATAAAGGTTGCTAGAATTCCTTTCGTTCATCCATTAAATAAGTTTGTGAAATGATAACTTGTATAAGATGGACAGTACAATATGTATTTATGTTTGCAGAACCACCTGGCCCAGGAGGAGCTGTACATCGCTGTGGAAATGCTCTCTGCTGTTGCGCTGTTGAATCAAGCCCTTGAAAACAATGACCTAAATGCTATACAGTCCCACCTCTCCAGCCAATCTATAGGCCTCAATAATCTAGAAGAAGATAATCTACAACGGTACATATTGCATATAAAAAATATATATATATAAAAATTGCAGTATGCTTCAAACAGACTTTTAATTGAATGCAAACCAATCTGTGCTTAGCTAAATTATCCATTTTCTTTGGCACAGATGGCATAACCCTGCAGCTGACTGAGTTTTCTGTTTCACAGAGAACTACAGTGCCAGGGAGATGGGATCGCCCCACCTGCTGTTTGTGCCCAGTGTCAGACTGGCCCGCCGGGATCCCAGGAAAATTCCTGGTGGGTCCCAGTCCCGGGCTGGCCCTGTGGGGGACTACCTAGCAGGCCTCTTGAGCCTGAGAAGGTCCATCCAGCAGGCCAGCCCAGTATGTTTGAAACACCCTCTCTCTGATGCATGACGTGGTGGGGTCTCCCAGTTGAGCCCAGGTAGCCCTGGTTTGATGTTGTTTGTGCCAGGTATAAAGCACAGCGCCTGAATGAAGATGTGTAGGCTATGTTAAGCCCATCAGTACAGCTTACACATTAACCATTAGCTCTAGGTTAGGTGGGCCCAGCACTTCTTGGCCTATGTCTGGTCCCAAAAAATATGTTTTTTTTTTCGTTTTGTTTTTTTTTTTTTTACATTTTCAGTGTAAGTATCCCTAGCTACTCCTTTCGGGCAATTGGTTCATCTGTAATATTCTGCAAACTGATTTATCATTTAGAATAAAGTTTATGACGTGCATGATAACATTGTAACTTTAGAGGGTAGGCTGTGGCCCTTTACATCAGATTCCCTGGGGGGCCCAAGAAGCATTAGTCTGACATTGCAGAGGACTCTAGCAACCTTTAGGTAAGAATGGTCACTGATTAAAGATGGCTGTTTAGCTATTCACAGGCTTGTTGGTATTCTAATCTAAGTGATATTAGCTCCCCTCTAAAAACACTGCAGTGGTTCCATTTGGAAGTGCAGCTTGTAGTGCAAACTAAGCTGGAGTTAGCTGCTTCTATTTACAGAACAGTCCATAGAAAATTTCTCTGTACAGCAATAAATAGTTTTCAGGGCTGAAAAAAAAATAAGCAGCATACACATCTGCCCATGATCACCCCTTATATAGAGTTAAAAAAAAAAAAAAAAAATCAACTTTTGCCTAATGTGTAATGTAACGCTTGTGCACAAGTTAGCTTTCCCGAGTCTAATTAAACTCGGAAAAGCCTGTTTCTGATTTTCTGAGTATAATCGGGTGAACACCCAGAAGTTTCTCGTGGTAAGTATCGTGAGGTTTGTTTCGATTGATTCTTACCAAGAGAAACTTTTTCTATTGAATGTTTCGATGGAAAGGTAGCCATACTACAATAATGTAAAGTATGGCTACCCTTTCCATGGAGATATATATATATATATATATATATATATATATATATACAATAGAAAAAGTTTATCTTGGCAAGTATTGATTGTAACACATCTCGCAATACGTACTGCGAGAAACTTCCGGGTGTTAGCCCGATTATTAAACTTGGTAAAGCCAAAACTAGCTTTTCTCAGTTTAATAAATTTCTAGACTCTAATCTGCTGCATTTCAGAAATCAAGCCTTACTTTCAGAGATTTTACTAGTAAATTAAGATGGTAAACATGCTCTGTCGATGAACTGTATTGGAATATACTGTATGTTAATCTGCAGATGTTATACTGCTGCCCCAGTAACTGCCAGTTATTCACATGAATGTCCACATCTGGCTAATCAGTCAAAATTGACAATAATCAGCTGCCAGGTCTCAGTATATATACCTAACTTTAAGACAGAAAGAATAGAGTTTTATTTTATCAAGCTGCAGCCCCAGAAGCCTTGGTTATATGTAGATGTAGTGACGGACATTTTTATAAGGTATTTAAAGATATATTGAAAAATATAGTTATTTTATAATTTATATAAACTTGGCCTGTGCCATGAGAATTTAAAGGGTAACTATAGTCAGATTACATCTTTATACTGTATATGTAGTATTATACCTTAGTGAGAAGCGTTTCTCCCCAGTAGATGTGTAATAAATTATCCTGCTTCAGATAAAACAGCACTAGAAAACCCCGCACCAGAAAATGTGTGTGTGACATGTACCAGCCAGTTTTCCATGAAAGGGTACTCTTTCTCTAAGCTAGTTAACCTCCTAGATGCTTTTGGACAGTGCAATGAAATGAGAGTACCTGGAAGAAATCCATGCATGATGTGAATACAGGGGTTTTATGCCTACAGAGCACATTGACCTAATAATCATGTAGAGTTCCTATTTGTTTGCCAGTCCAACTTCACATAAAACCTCACTTTACACTTCCATGTCAGTGTTCAAACTTTACATTTATCCCACCATGAAGCTGCAAGGACATACCAAATGTGTATGCGAGGCAAGGGATGTCACTTGTACAAACCTGATTAGTAGCTATTATGCTTTATGTTAATACACATGAACTTTTCCCCTACAGCTATGCAGGAATGTTGGAATCTTTTAAGAGAGAATCCCTGGACCAAGGACAAAGCTATCTGGGCTGGAATGAAATTCAGAAGTGCATTGATACAGTTAACAGTGAAGTCCAGGAGGAAAATGAAAGTAAGTACTTCCAATCAAACATTTCCCCATCTCTCCTCTTACCTATTTAACTATTTTATTGTCTGAAGTAGATTTTTAGCCATCCCAGTATACTGTTCAGGGAAGCAAGCTCTCTCGTATATAAATAATATTCATTTCACAAGAATAGTATTTAATCACTGGGGTGGTGGTATGAAATCCTTGTTCCCTCCTTTGGTGTGTATAAATGGTGAGTGAGGGCCTTGTTCCCTCCTTTAGTGTGTATAAATGGTGAGTGAGGGCCTTGTTCCCTCCTTTGGCGTGTATAAATGGTGAGTGAGGGCCTTGTTCCCTCCTTTGGCGTGTATAAATTGTGAGTGAGGGCCTTGTTCCCTCCTTTGGCGTGTATAAATTGTGAGTGAGGGCCTTGTTCCCACCTTTGGTGTGTATAAATGGTGAGTCCAGCTTTTGAACAAATGAGAAGTGATGACCAGTTGGTAGGTAGGGCATTATAATTTTAATGGAAGTGTATAATACTATCTTAATGTACTGTCCTCCGGTCACGGTTATCTGCTCCAAACTAGAACTTGTAGAGCCCTCACATTGCACTCTGGTACATGCATGCACTTCCCATCACATATTTGGCCCTAAAAAAATAAAATAACTTTTTATTTTATATCACTATAGCAAGCCTAATCTTTTCACAAAAAACATATGATCTCTCCCCCCCCCCCCCATATGCACTATTTAGGTCACTTAGAACAAAATTTGATTCCATTGCAGAAGCCCAGACTCTGAATATACTATACCAAGGCCAAAATTTTCTTTCACTAAAATGGCAACCTCAGCCTGCCTAACCATGTCCTCTCAATAGTAAACTCATACTGAGCCCACATATAAAATGTAATGGTAGAGTCATGGGGAAACAAGCCCAAGCATAGACATCAGATTATACAATCCATCTTAAAAGGTTAACCAAGGCATGAGGTTGGCGTCCTAAATTCAAACCAACAAATCCTTAGTTTAAAACTCTAAACCTGCTGCCATAAGGCTTACCGCTAGTAGGCATCCCTTTGTGATGATTGTAGGACTGCTTGTAACAACACAAAGGGCTTGGGTAGCATGGTTAGCATTTAGGTTGCCAGCCAGTCTGGTTGCCATTTATTGGACTTGTATCACTTCTTTCTATAATGTTATTCCACCTACATTGCATTTATTTTTCATTATTTATTTGTAAATGTTTTTTGCAGCTGACAGCAATATGTTTTATATTTTCACAACAAGTAATAAAGTTTTGTTTTAGAAAGCCTCTATTTTTCCCCCATGGTTTCTATGCTAGTTGCAGGCTAATAAGCTACATCTTTCTGTTCTAAAGTTAAGTAATACCTTACCTCTGATATGAGGGAACAGGGAAATAATCCACAATGCAAGGTTACATCTTGTATGTGAACTTTTCAGAATTGGCCTTTGCATAGTGTGTGTTTGATCAGCTGCAGGTGTATTAAACATTCTACTCAGCACAGTTTGTAATAAAACTTTGAAACAGATGTCTTTCAGCATGGTCTTATCCCAGTGTATGTATGTATAAATTGCATAGCAATCCTGGCTAATTCAGTGAGACAAAGCATTTTACTTATATTAATTTAGAGTGAAATTGTGTGGCGTTTGCTACCATGTGCCGTATGCTTCTTTTTTTATTCTAGGCAAACAAGCCCTCTTTTATTTTTGAGGATATTGTAACTTCAACATAGTCTTTACATAAAAGATTCCTGTTGGCATTGAACAATCATTAGACATAAAAGTTTGAAGAAACTATATTCCACCAAACTGATTTTGTTTCATTCCTGACTTTGGCAGGAGAAGTGGGTGACCTAAGATCGAGCAGCAGGGACTGTTATTATAGAATCCCTTGCCATGCATTTGGCTGAGATAGTTTATATTCTGCTGGCCTCATATGTTTGTAGAGGTTCCAGTGACCATTTAAGTAGATCCCTTCAATTGCAGACAGGTTCTGTGTAGTCATAAACACCCCCTTGAATAATGAACTGTGTTTTCCTGTCACGGATATTCAGTTGACCTTTATGCAATGTTTAACATACCATTCTGGATTGGCACTGTAATTGTGTGCTTTTTAGAATCACCTGCCTTACTCATTAACTGTCCCTGGGGTCTCATTAAAAGGTAATAGAATAGAATACTAATAGGAGGTTATGAACTGTGGTTTTTGTTGGAGTTTTGCCTTTAGAATACTGAGGAAAATAGAGGATCTGCTAAAGAACCATTTATTTGTGCAGTAAAATACATGTCGATGTGGTATTTTTATGATGAAAATAACTTCAGGTATTACCTAACACTTCCTTTAATGTTCCTGAATTTCTGCATTGCCTTTTCCTTATAGTTCAATTTTGTAATTATTATCTTGCTTTACCTTGCAGGGATAATTGCAATTGGCATAATTAACGATGCAGTTGTACAAGGAGATCCTGAAGAAACATTAGCAGCGCTGTTGGCTCCACACGCCAAACTTCTTGATGTTTACCAGGAGAATTCCCGGCATTACCAGGATGTCCTCCAGCAAGCCAAGGTGCTCAAGTGCAAGGTAGGAGCATTCTGGCAACAGGCGTTGTGTTCTGGCGTTGTGACTGTGTGTCCTGGCGTTGTGACTGTGTGTCCTGGCAACAGGCGTTTTGTTCTGGCGTTATGACAGTGTG
>WMED01018224.1:0-12294 GCA_019650415.1 Pipa parva | reverse complement strand
GATTTCTTTACTCACACTAGAGCGCAAAACAACCTTGGTCTGGCCCTGATTGCGACTGTCTTCAGCTGAAGAATTCGCACTTTTGTACAATAATTCAGACTTTAGCCAATAACCCCCTGAGTTAGGGGGCAGAAACTGAACAGCTAAAATGTAACTTGTGCTGTAAACACAAAAACTGCTTAACTGTGACTCTATGCAGGAATAATATATGTGCTGCAGCATGGAGACTGAAGCCACCTTTGCATTTAAAAGTAATACAAATTTATACTATTTGTAAATTTGTTATTGAATACCAATGTGTCTGTAAAAAATACAGGTACTCAGTAAATTTTTATATAATTACTGAAAAGGTGAGTCATTTGAACATTTTATAGAAAAAGAAGGTTCTAACTATAATTATCTGTTATGACAAATATTTATGTTACTTAATTGCCTGTTCATTCTGCTTTTACTTTAATAACGCTTAGAACAGGAGGAAGTAAATCCTTACTTGGAGAACATATTGGCCTTCTGAAACATCAGTGCTTTCATTATCAGATATTAATTATTGCTTTTATGGAAATAATTACAAAGAGACCACTCATTCCTTTTATTTATTTAATTAGGTCAATTCTTAATATATAAAAGACCTGGTTCAACTAACTTAATCACTGTATTATTTGTGCCTTTGGGTCCACTTTAGACCTCAACTAAAATTGTTTTGGATTTGTTAGAAAATATTGGGTCTGTTGGAGCGAAGTGATCATAGTACTAGACGGTGTCATGTTCAGGGTGTGAGTTAATTGGTAAAGGTCAGATATACTAGTTTCCTGATGAGTGTACCAGTATTAATCCTGTAATCCCATTTATATAATTCAGGCACAATTGAATGTTTGATGTTCAGATTACTCCTCAGGTTACAAAAATTAGGAAATTCAGCTAAAATTACATACTTTAAGCTCAGGGTGACTGGCAAAGAGGTGCGGGGATTGGGCATCAAGACAGTAAAGTCAATAATCTGTAGGACATAACAGTCAAACTTCATAAAAAGCTGCTTGTAATGTAGATCTTGAATCTTTTATGAAAGTCTGCTGTTTGACAGATTTATAATGCAATGCTCACTGTAAAACAGATTTTCCTGCTAATGATGTTGGCTCTGGAGGCAGAGGTAGTTATAGTTAAATATATTTCCTTTCATTTAGCCATTGGAAGTGTCATTTTTTGAAAATGTTTTCTTCCAAAAGATTGATAGAGCCTTTTGATTTATACATGATTTTTTGTATATAGATCAGTGCTACAGTCCATGTGCTACATAGCTGGAAGAGAAACATCGAGAAACATCTCCTTTTGTAGGATGCTGTATCTAAATAGGGTCATTAGTGTGTGACAATGTTGTAGGCCAATGTTACCAACAGAAGATCTATCATTGTTACTAACATGACTTTTAGCAACAAGTGTCTGAAACAGACCCAGCCAGCTGTCATATATATATCATGAGATATGGGTGGGCTGTTGGGTTACATGCAACAAAATGGATGGAAAAAGTGGTGGTGTACTGAACTTTGTACAAGAATACTAATGGGTCAGTGTGCAAGAAAACTGATGGAAACTGGATAGGTTACAGAACAGAATGCAGAAGCCCAGTTTTATTTTCATTCAGTACCTGTAACTCATATCCCATAGATATCCACTGGGTTAATTTGCTGTGAAAACCGCCTTGGCTTATTTGTCACACAGGTGAAACTTGATTCAGTTGGTACTGCTTATTTACAATCCTCTTCATCAAATAACTATCTAGTTAGAGCATTAGTTACTTTGATTGTTTTTGTCTTATTACTCACCTGGAGAATTCCTTGGTCAGTTTGCCAAGGTTCTGTTTCTTACTCTGCCTCCTGTCCAATACATAGTTTCTGCGCCTTGGTATAGCAATCACTGTGGCTTATTCCAGTTACCTCAACTGTATATATTTTAATAGTGTAGCATTTGCTGCAAGCTCAGTCATCACTAACTGATTCCTATTGATAAAGATGTGCAGATGTTACCATTTTCATACCATACCATATCTCACCTTATTGCACATTTTAGATAGTTGAGAGTGTTACTCTCCCATGAGCAAAGGGGTTCTACCATATACTTTGTAGTGTCAAACCCTAAGGGGGTAATTCAGGAACGATCAAAGTACCCTTGCGAAGCTTCTCATCACTTTGCTGGCACGGGTATGCGCTCACTGGTCTCCTGCACTTGGAGATCAGAGAATGCTTTAAAGGTACTTTAAAGTACCTTTAAAGCGTTCGCTGATCTCTGAGTGCAGGAGATCAGTGAGCGCATACCCGTCTCGGCAAAGTGATGAGAAGCTTCTCAAGGGTACTTCGATTATTCCTGAATTAAATGTGTAGCTCTCTGTGGGCAAGTGGGCAGTTTGGGTGTCATATTGTCTGATGACCCTGTCTTGGGAGTAGACATGAGAGTAACGAATGGCAGATTCATTTCATACAAGGCTCAAGAAAATATCACAGTGCCACTTCTTAAGGATTCCATTAAAGTCAAATAGATCTATTCAGTCAGTGTACCTGATTGTGATATGAATGCCTACATCTGACAGTCACTGTTTGCTTTATTGTTAGACTAGTTTGTCCAAATGCACAAGAGCAGGATTAGCTGCAGATTTATGGCCTTGTTAACTAAAGTCTGAATTTACCTGTTGAATTTGCAAAGTGCCTGTGCCCGCACCTGCGCAGTAATGCAAAGAGCTCTTTAAGTCCACAACTATTGTATTTGCCCAAATTAGATGTGTATTTGCCATACTGTAGAGATTGATCAATAAGAGAACATGGGGAAGTTGTGATCAAATGCAAATTCATAGCTATACGTGAGTATTTGGCCTTTAGTCAATAATTCATAGCCAGATTATAGTAATGGAAAGAGGTTAAGGGTTATGTTTTTGCATATTAGTTTATAATCATTAAGACAAAAGTTTTTGTGTCATTAAGAATAATCTCTCTATCTATATCTAAATGTAATACAGAATATTCCCAACAGTGTTTGTGGAACTGTGTTGCATGTGAATACAGCAGAGGCTTCTGCTCCTTCTGTCTTGTAAGTCAAGACAGTGTTGCTCAGTACAACAGCCTTTAAAGTAAAAGAAGCCTTACTTCCACTGTACCCTTCTGTTTTCTTACTGGATGCTCCCATACAGTGTTTTGTAAATGTCAGTGGAAAACACTTATGTTGACCAGGGATAGGGGAATTTATCAGTAAAGAGGTACTGTTTAAATGACAGAGCACCACACATAAATTGGTTTGGGGCAGGGAAAGATTTGGGGGGGAATTCAGCAAGCTCCTAAGTGAGGCGCGTAGTGTTCACCTCACTTCGGAACAACTGAAATGCGCATGCTGATGTCCTGCATGCGGACATCGGCATGCGCATTAAAGGGATTCCCCTCCCGGCGAGGAGACTCGAGTGCTATCACCAGGAGGGGAATCCCTTTAATGCGCATTTCAGTTGTTCCAAAGTGAGGCGAACACTACGTGCCTCACTTCGGAGCTTGCTGAATTCCCCCCTTGGTATTCATGATACTTGTAGAATATTATTTTTATTGTATTTACTGTGCACAGTTGTCCACCCTATGACAGCTAAACATGCCCCTAAAATTTTGTCAGATGTACATCATTTATTTTCCTAGTGCTTTGCACAATATTTTTCCGGTGACAAACAATATAATCCCTGGCACCAACCTCATAATTATACCAATCACTATTTCCCTGTGATTAGCAACATGATCCCCCTTACCCACACTACCAACTACCAGTCAATCTTAAGCCCATTTCTCTAAAAATAAGATAAGTTCAAGGAGTGGCAGCTCCCATCTATATAAGCCCTAAACAGAGGCACCAGCCGCATCATCCTGCAAAGATGTATTTCTGCATCCTGGCATTGGTCCTGCTGCATACTGCTGCTGGCTTTGTGAGTACAGAGTTCTAATGACTATGACTTCTTTACTACACAATATTTTCTAGATAAATGCACCACCTGCTCTATTTAAATACATTTTTGTATTTGTAATGCATAATAAGTTTGCTTTGTATGTTCTGAATTTATATTGTAATTTCATTCCAATAATATTAAAGACATGCAATTTTCATGAAACTAAATATTTGGGGGGTAATTCAGCATAGTGCGAAGTTACCTCCGGATCCTTTGCATCACTTCGCAGAGGCTGTTATGCACTCGCTGATGTCCTGCACGCACACATCAGAGAACACTTTAAAGGGATTCCAGTCTCAAGTGGTCTCACCGAGACTGGAATCCCTTTAAAGCGTTCGCTGAAGTGCGTGTGCAGGACATCAGCGAGCACATAACAGCCTCTGCGAAGTGATGCGAAGGATCCGGAGGTAACTTCACACCATGCTGAATTACCCCCTTGGTTTTCCTGTCTTTGCACAGATCTCTTATCTTAGTTGCTGCACTATAATTAAAAAAATCTCAACAAGATGAAATAAAGATAGCAAGACTAAAGTTCCACTTGGCTCTTTCTCACATGCAGTAAAAACGGTGACAAAATGATCATGTCCAGTGGGCCACTGCATGCAATTGCTCTGCATATTTTCTCAAGCAGTACATCTGTATGTATTTTATTGCTTCTAAAAATACTCAAATCAGCAACAAGTAATGGTCTTTTGAACACAATTGTGTTCAGTTGTTCCATTGCAGTTATTGCCACATTTTGCTATATTTTTATCCACAGGCAACAAAATGCCATGTGGAGCCTTAGCCTTAAGTTTTCAGATTAGGGCATTTTCTAACTCTACGGTGAAACCTAAAAGTGTATTTCCTCCTCCAAAATAAAACCCACTTCTTTACTCCTTAAAAAATATACCTCAATTAAAAATATATTCAAAAACAGAACAAAAAACTTTATTGTCGAGTTCTTGGACAACAGTACTGCTTGCAGCTGAATGGCAGCAGACAGGGCAAATCGCACTGGTAAGCAGGGCAAATGCACGGGTAGGCAGGGCATCTAGGCAGATGACATGAAACATTTCCACACAATAGGTTTAATAGTAAAAGAAAGACACTAGCTCCTTTCAAAGGGATAATACATTTTGTTAAATACATAACAAAGCACATTTGAATGCATGTAAACAGAACAGCACATGGCAATACTGAGCTGCATGGTACGCATGGCAGTTATTTGGCAATTGAAGCAACACCAGCAATGCTGGGCAGCTGGAAAAGCACAAAGGAAAACATTTTTCCTTTCTTCTACACACTATAAACTGAAAGCAAAGCATTACTTTGGCAATCTATAGTAACTTTAATGGCTAGCTCTGGTAGTTTTCATTAAACAACTATTTTTGCAAACCCACAGAGTATATTTGAAAAAAAAAATGTAATACCATTTAACAACGCAGGCATTCAAACAAGCCATTTTATACCAACAGAAAATATTTTTAAAATTAACAAGCCAGAGCGACTGCAGACATTGGTTGTATACACAACTGGAACAGTAGGCATTAGCAGGGGATACTTCTTTTCAACCCCCTAACACATTTTGAATATGCACATAGTATCTATATATTGATTGTCATCCAGAATCCATAGCTATCTGCAGCAGCCAGATTCTATACCCTGATACAACATCCACTGTCCATGTCAATATTCAGATAGAGGACCCAATGCCCATATCTCAAGCCCATACCCAGATACAGAACCCAGTATTCACAGCCTTATACAGCAGCAACCTGGCAGAAAATCAGCCGTTTGTAGTGTTAATAAGGTCAAGTAGAGCTTATAACTTGAACTCATTGAGAAGGGTGTTAACATTTGATCCTTTAAACACCTCTTCTTTACCCTGTTTTGTATTTTATTATTTCAATGAAATCCTTGTCATCTAAAAGTACAATAAAATACCCAGGAAAGGCCACAATTTTAAGACATTAATATTCTTGCATAATAGGAACACAGCAAGAATGTATGATTGACAAGATTTTTTTCTATTGGCTTTGGAAGAAACAGATAAAAAAAAGTGTAAAATTAGACAGTCAGACATCATCTTTAGAAAGAAAAAACACATCTACCTTAGTGTGAGCTAAGAAAGAAAGAAACTGCAATGTCTTTTTATGTTTTTTAAACATGTTCCAACATAGAAGTAATCTGTACCTCTACACTCCTTTACCCTTCCTTCCTGGTATAAAAAAGGTCTCCTGATGAGTGTTGTCAATGGAAACTGAAATGGAAATTCTATGCATTTTATGGTGCTTGATAACACTTATGGGAATGTGTCAGTCACATCTTTATTTTTATTAAGGAATTTTGGTGGAATTTTATAGACAATAGAAGTGTGAAGCAATATATTATGTTGTACAGCTTCTTTATTTGAAAAAGATCATTCATACTTATCTGCTCATGGGTGGGGCACTTTGGCACATGAAGGGACAAGTGCCTACAACAGTTCATCCAGTGGCCTAACCAGAGATTATATTACATTGCAACTGAACTTTAAACTTATTAGGGTCTGAACTCCTACATATATTACTATTATCATAGCTCTTTGTTTTGAGGTTTATTTCATCACTCAGGTTTTGTTGCAGAAAATTGATCACCAGAATAATTTTAAAATAAACTGCCCTTGTGTAAAGAGAGATACCTACCTGCAGCTGCCTGTTTTTGTTCTGTGTCGATATCTGTTGCGATTGACATCTTGGCGTTCTGGTTGCACCTGTTCGGGGCATTTGGCGCGTTCTCTTTTCAAGGCTCCAGTGCGTGTTGGTGTCAGATCTTGTGGTGATGATGACATTGCGTCACGGACACGCTCTTACCAGGCGCCTATTTAAGCCAGTCTAACCTCAGCTATGGTGTCCGATTATAGGACTTCTATGGTGCTCCTGGGTTCCTGTGTATGACCTTGGCCTGCCTCCTGTTCCTTATTGTCTGCCACCTGTCCTGATCCTTGCTCTGTACTCTGACCTCGATAACTGGCCGCCTGACCTGACTCTTGCCTGTGACCTGACGACTCTATCTCTTACTGATTCTATTACCAGAGCAATGTATTTAAAACCCTTAAAAGAGAACTATGATCTTGTATCGTCTAGGGGTGATTAGGAAGGGGGTTGCTACTTACCAATACCAGTGTTAGGTCCAGCGCTGCCCCTGCTTTCTTTTATGCTGCTGAAATCTTCTTCGTTTATCCACCTGCTGTATTATTACATTGACATATAATGTTTATCTATCACAATGATTATATCTTTTCTGTGTATAAAATTGACAGATGTGCAGGTACAAAATCTATTTCATTTGCAGGTGACCAAAAATGCTTCAGGAACACTTTCTGGAAAAGATCATTGTGTATGTGAAATTGTACTGCCAGATAGTACTTTCCCAGCCCAGAGAGTAGGAGCCCTGGAGGAAGAAACTCTCCGGCTGACTAACCAAGTGGAAGATGAAATGCAAAAGGTAAGTTAGTATATATTTTTATGTATGTGTGTATGTATAATTTTATTTATAAAGCGCCACAAATTTACACAGCATTGTACAATTCAGCAATACAAATATAATACGGACATGGGAAAAGTTGTGGTTGACACAAGATGTTGGAGGTCCCTGCCCCTTAGTGTTTACAGTCTACATGGGAGGAAAACACACAGATAGAGGGGTAATAAGAGCTGTAACAATGTGCTGAAACACTGGTCAATAAATACATATACTAAGCATAAATAACAAATTAAGGATAAAATAAAATATATACATTTACTGCAAATAGTGCTAGTGCTCCATAAGTAAGGACTTCAGTTTGATTTTAAAAGTGCAGAGGGAATGTTCCTGGTGAAGATAAAGGGGTATAGAATTCCATATGTATGGGGCAGAAAGAGAGAAGGGTTTAAGACGAGAAAGGGCAGTATTGGTGTGTGGCATGCAAAGCTGGTTGGGAGGAGTGCAGTTGATGTAGAGGAATGTACTGGCATACAAGTGAGGAAATGTAGATAGAGGCAACAGAGTGAAGTCCCTTAAATGTCAAAAGGAGAACATTGTAAATGATTTGTTTGCTTATGAGGATCCAAGGAGCAGAGTGAGATTAGGAGAAAGGCTGTCCCCTCTGGGGAGAGAGGGAGAGAATTCTGGCAGCAGAATTTAGAATAGACTGGAGTGGGGAAAAGTGGGAAGCTGGAAGGCCAGATAGAAGAACACTGCAGTAGTCCAAGCAGGATAGGACGAGAGCATGCATGAGGGTGTTAGCAGTGAAGCGAGAGGGAAAGGGGCAGATCTTGGCAATGTTGCGAATGAAAAATTGACATTTTTTAGTTGTAGAAGAGATATGTTTAGAGAAGGAAAGAGCAGAGTCAAAAGTCACACCAAGACAACGTGCAGAGGTTTTACAGGGTTGAGGATCTCACCATCAACTAGAATGGAAAAAGTAGGAGTGTCCAGATTTGGATGGAAAGATAATCAATTCCATTTTAATGAGGTTTAATTTGAGCTGGCACTTGGCCATCCATGAGGAGATTGCCAGGAGACAGCTGGAAATTAGACTGTATTTCAGGTGTTAGCACAGGAGCGAATAAGTAAATTTGGATATCATCTGCATACAAGTGACAGTGAAAACCAAATGAATTGATGATATCACCCAAGGAAAGAGTATATAGGGAGAACAGGAGGGGAGCAAGGACAAAGCCTTAGTGCACTCCCACATTAAGTGGGACAGGATAAAATGTGTCATTAGAATGGGAGATAAAAAAGGAACAATCAGAAAGATAGGAAGCCAGCCAGGATACAGCAATTATGAACCCCAAGCGCATGGGAATTTGAATAAGAAGGGGATGATTGACAGTGTCAAATGGAGAGGAAAGGTCTAGGAGAATTAGAAGAGAAAAGTGACCCTTGGCTTTAGCAACCTGGATTTCATTTGCAAGTTTACAAAGAGCAGACTCCGTGGCCTAAAACCAGACTGCAAAGGGTCCAGGAGATGGTGTGCATGTACTGTAGATAGGAAGGCGGGTATAGGCAAGACGTTCTAGAAGTTTAGAAGCCAGAGGCAAGAGAGACACAGTATGGTAGCTAACGAGGCCTGCAGAGTCCAGTGTAGCTTTTTAAGGATGGGTTTAATACAGGCCTGATTAAATGAAGAAGAAAAAGTTCCAGAGGAAAGGGAAGAGTTGAACGGTGTGTTAAGGCCGGCATAAGGACATAATCACAGCACTTAATTAAGGAAGAAGGCATGGGGTCAAGTAAGCATGTAGTGAGACGGGAGGAAGAGAGAAATAGAGAAACTTCAGACTGGGTAGTAAGAGAAAAGGAATTCAGAAACTCAGAGGGGGATGTAAGTAGAATAAATGTCTGTGTCGTTAGGAGGAACAGCAATCTGGTTGAGGATATTATACATTTTATTTGTAAAGAAGTCTGCAAAATCTTGTGGGGAGTGGTGTGTGTATGTGTGTATGTGTGTGTGTGTGTGTGGGGGGGGAGTTGCATGCCTAAGGGCAAGGGACATAGAAGGGTGCTGAAAATGGAGAACAGACGACAGGGATTTGATTTATTCTGGTTTATGAGAGTACTGTAATAAAATTGTTTAGCTAGGGAAAGAGAGGAGTTAAGGCACAAGAGCATAAACCTATAATGCAGAAAATCTGCTTGGGAATGAGATTTCATCCACATATGTTCTGCACAACACATGTAGGATCTAATATAAAGTGTTTCTGCATTCAGCAAGAAACGAAGATCAAAGATTATTAAAACAAATTTATATGTATGAGGAGAAATCTGTGGAGAGTTTGTTAGAGGAGTACGGGTTCCTTGCTTTTCTGAATTGGCTGAAATATCACTGCTTAATGCCAGAATTGTTTTATGCTTTGTTTTGGTTGCTCCATACCTGGTCCAGGCTGAAGAGATTTTATAAGTGTTAGAGGTGACAGAGATTGCTTTAAAATTGAACAGTTCATATAACACAAATGCCTGGCTAATAAGTAATTATTTTATCTGGAGAGCATATGCATGGGGCTTAATCATTAAAGTGTGAATTTGACCATCAAAGTGAATTTGTGTGATGTCCTTTGCTCCAGTAGTCAAAAATTTGCTACTTCTTATGCAGTAAGTAGCAGATTGCCTTACTAAAGAGCAAATGGCATTAGGTGCCATTTCTTGCATAGTGTGGCATAGTCAGTTGCACAGTAGTAGGATGTATAGTAATGTGGAGTAATGCAAGTTATATCAGTGATATCATCCTCACAATGTCCCACTAACTTCATTAAGTGAATAATACATCCCTTTCATGGATAATCCCTATGGACTTTTATACTTGAAGTTTAAGATTTTATTGAACACCTTTAATATAGCCCTTCCATATCATGCACATTAGAAAAACTTGCTACTAATAACTGTTATATACTGTAGGTGTTTTTAAATCATTGTTGTTCTGCAGGAGGACTTTTTAAAAATGGTTTCAGGAATGGTCTAGTCATCTTTTTAATAGGAGTTTATAAAGGGGAGAAGTAGGAGCATCGACTGCAAGCAGTAGAACAATTCATTTGTAAAATAGTTTAAGAATGCAGCCTATATTTTTTGTGTGTCCAGTTTTAAAGGAACAGTTTAGGCACCAACAGATATTTGCTGTCTGTTTGGCATTATTAAATAAAAGTAAAATAAATGCTTTCTGTCATATAAATTATTTATTTATTTCCACCCTTCACAATTTAGCACCAGTTTGTTACTGAAGCTGCTTCCCTCTCTCAGCCACTTCCTGTTCAGAGTTAAGGAATTGACTGACAGGCTGGATACTGCTAAATAACCAATCAGAACCTTTAAGCTGTCATCCACCTTTTTTTTTTTTAACTCTGAAAGGTGTAGTTAACCCAGCAAAAGCAATTGTTAAAGAAAGGGCTGAAATATTCACTTTCTTTTTATATGGATTTTGTTTCTCTCTCATGCTCAATTTCAGTGCTTGCTACTGACAGCATACACCATTTGCTGTAAGTATTGTAACTGCCCATGGTTATTCATTAACTATTAGTTAATGACAGTGACACAACAATCCAACCAGGAAGTAAACACAGAAGGAGCTGTGTACTGCTGCACAGATGGAATAATTAATACCTTTCCTCACATAAAAGACTGACTAAGTATATTAGAAAAAAAATGTATTATGCATTTACAACACACATTAATCAGGCTGGACTGTTCTTTTAAAGGGATGTTTTATTTTTTTTACAATACTGCTCTTTTAACATCTAACAATTCTAACATTTCCATGTTGAATGGCTGATAAGAAATTGGCTAAGGGCAATGGCTTCCTAGGCTTTTATTATTTGCAGCACACTTTATTGAGACAAAATGCCTAAAGCACATCTAGAAAATAGGCCCTGTGTTTTGGTTGTAGTTTTCTCTTGAAATGAAAAAGGCTTTTTTAAAGGGTTTTTTTCCCCCACAAGCTGACATTAGCCTTACCTGTCAATTTTGTGGCTGCATATTAATCAGATCAATTTAGAATTAGAATTTATTGCAGCTCATTAGTATACGGACTTGCAGCATGTGGTAGTTTAATATAAATTCTTTTTAATTAAGTAAAATGCTAATTTATTAGTACCTGCTATACTGCAACTAATCTAAGATTCATTGTAGATTAGAAAGTGAAGAAAACCCAACACACAGTTCTTAAAAAATAGTGACACCAAAAATTAATTATTTCTTCAGTACATTTAGAGTTACTAAGGGGCTTATTCACTAAAGTCCAAATTGTTACGTATAGGGGCAAATTCGCCAGATAAAGATAGACGCAATAGGCTGCTATTGTTACAGTAGCATCTTTATAATGAGACTATTGTTGCAGTCGCGACTTTATTATGGGAAAATTGTCGCAATCTTAACTATAAAAAATTGTTGTGACTTTACAATGGGGAAATTGTAGCCGACTTACTATGGGAATCTGCTGTTTGTGAATTCGACAGTCGAATTCACACCTTAGTGAATAAACCCCTAAATATTTAATCACTGCTTCCATACATTTTATAGTGTGATATTTCGCTTTAAAAATTGGGCTTTCGAGCATAGTTCCTGAATATGTACTATCCAAAGCACCTTAGAAAACAACAGGGTCTGTTTAACAACATGCCTGCTAGTGGTAAAGATAATAACAGACAGAAAGCAATAAAATTTATGAATTCAACTTCAAAGATAACATTTTTACCAGTACTTTATTTTTGTATCAACTATGCAATCCAAATTTTTATTGTTTGGGTATCACTAGTCCATTAAACTCTTACTCAGCAGAGTAAAGTCAGATTTTTTTGCCAGTCTTATCATGTGTTTCTAATCATGTGTTTTGCCTT
>WMED01018222.1:0-12771 GCA_019650415.1 Pipa parva | reverse complement strand
ATTGCTTTTAAGTACTGATTGGTACGTTTGGGTCTTATCTTAATAAGCATATCTATATCATTAACTGCACTATGAAGTGCGTTTTTTGTGCGCTTCCTCATCCATAGGTTCTTTATCAAATTAATACAAATTAAAACAACTTATCGCTAAAATTCAGAACTTTAAATGTTTGAATATTCAAGAACTGATGTCATTGTTGCCTTAGATATGGAGGCCCTGAAAGATAAATTTACCTTCGGCCCCAAACTTTCTTCAGCCAGCCCAGCAGTATGTTTTATAATGAAATACCTTAACTCAGTATAATAGTTTGCAAGCATTCTAAGCACAGAGCAAACTAATTTAGTGGCAGAACCACGGAACTGTTTTGGAAAAAGAAAAGTACCCCATAGCTATCCTGTTGGACTCAAAGATTTTGGTTACACTAGTTCATGGCAGTTAAGTATACCTCAGAACTGCAAAAACACCACATGCTTTTATGTAACCATGGAGACACCAGACATTACCCTACTGAAGCTTTGTCTTTTGAGACTGTTACTGTATGTAGAATTGTTCAAGCATCAAGTGGGGGGTTGGCAAAAAGTTAGTGGACAATGTGGTTTTCAAGAGGGACTTTCTGTAATTTTGGAATATTTGGAAATTTTTTCAGTGTTATTATGCTTCCAAAGAAGTATTGGCTGAGAAGCAGGAAGAGGAAACTGTGCCTCTTCCTGATCTGCTAGTGGTCAGAGCCAATTTTGTTATAGCCCATTTGAAGACTCCCTCTCTACTGTCAGCAAGGGAATATATAAAGGTGATAAGTGGGGAATCTAATGAGCCTGAGGCAGGGGTGATTCTGGCCCTATTGACACCTTGTGCGAACTGCCCCTTGACTTCCCCCCGCACCCCCCTGCCCTGCGACACCCCCTGCCCTGCAACTCCCCTGCCCTGCACCCCCCCTCACCTTCTCCAGTGTTGCATCTCCTCTAAGTGTTTCTCCACAATGAAGTAAGCTGAATGCAATGGCGCTCCTTAGATGCTTCGGGTCTTGCCGGCAGCAGCTGAATCCACAGTGAATACAGCCAACAAGACCTAAACCAGCCAAGGAGCGCCATCACATTCAACTTACTTCATTGTGGAGAAGCACTTGGAGAAGGTGCATTGCTGGAAGTCTGGAGGAGGTGAGTTTATCTATGGGCGATCTGGGCGACAGCGCCCCTCAAATAGATTGCGCCCTGGGCAGTCGCCCACATTGCCCATTGCTAAAAACGGCCCTAGTCTGAGGCATATGATATGTTATAATGGTTAGATAAATATAGGAGCAGTTAATAAAAGAGTGCCTTGTTTCATAATCACATAGAAAAATGTTACTAAATTTAGCTTACACTTATAACCCAGCTCTGTTTGTTTAGTCACAGCAGAAAAGAAAATCTTGCAGAGGGATCTAGTACTTTCAGAAGAAGTCAAGAATTGAAATATTATGTGCCATCTAAAACCTATTTTCCACAAGTTGCTGTCCTGAACTTCTTATCCTTTAATGTCTTAAGTAAAACGTGCAGTGGGCTTGGCCCTCAATGTTCAAGCTGGAAAACACCTCCCTGATTTAGAGTAGCAAATCATCATTTTTGTTTTGTATAATGAAGCTAAATGCTTATATACTGTAGCATTTGTTCACTATACCTGTCTGTGGAATGTGGTATTGCAGCCAGAACTATAGAAAAAAAGAGAGAACAGTGACCCAAGCCAGCTCTGGAGAACTATAGAAGTGGGAATGAAATAATGAGGAAGGCTGAAAAAAAAACTTTCTACAGAAATAGTAACAATTAAAATCAGACTACATGTGTTAAAAATGTAATTTCAGTCATGGAGGCTTAGTGCTGATTACTGTTTATTAACCCATATATCCCCTAACCAGCTGGGCTTCATGAATAATAAATCCACTGAAACATACTAAAGATCCACTGATTGTTTACTAACCTGAAAATTCAACATGACAATATAGGTTCAAGAGTGATTGCCTCCTTAGATTCAGAGGAAGCCTTCAACTCGGTTTAGGATCTGCCTTCTTTAAGTGGATACAAATCTCACATAGGAACCCCCAAGCATCAGTCTATATTAGGTGTAGGCAAAAGTATAAAAAAAATGCCATTTTGCCTGCTCTTCCACTACAGCGGTGGTTCTCAAACTTTTTCTATCATTCCCCACCTGAGAAAAAGGGGAATTTCCATGCCCCACTTGCCCCATATCCCCCCAAATCACCCCAACAATATGGCAATAAAATACACATGCAAGTTTTCAATTTTCTAATTTATTTGAACATCAGCTGTCTCTTCACTAACCTTTCCCTGTTTGTGCGGTTCCTGTCTCCTTTGAGTCGCCTCCGCTGCTGCTGTCTCAGTGGAAAAGTGCCGATGTTCTATCTGGCCCCAGGCTTTTTCTCTCCTCCTGCTCCATCACCTCCTGTAACAGCCTGTGAGCTCAGAGTATCTGTGCGCATATGTCTGGGTTCAGGCAGGCCGCAGGTAAAGTTGCTGTGCGGATCTACCGTATTTGCTGTTGTATAAAACGACCCCCAAATTTTCCAGTTAAAATATAGAGTTTGGGATATACTCGCTGTATAAGACTACCCCTCTTCCTATGCAAATCCTGCTTGGATTGGTCAGCTCTCCCTGCCTGCCCAGCCTTCCCTGTCTCCAAGATTATCAGAGCACCATCACACTGTGCTGCCCCTATATGCCCCTTCCCACACTGTGCTGCCCCTACAAGCTCTTTCCCACATTGTGCTGCCCCCACAAGCCCTATCCCCCACTTTGCTGCCCCCACAAACCCTTTCTCACACTGTGCTGCCCCTACAAGCCCCTTCCCACACTGTGATGCCCCTACAAGCCCTTTCCCACACTGTTGCTCACATGTGGTACGGTGGAATAAATTTTTTGTTTTAGAGGTTCCCTGGACCCCAATGCCACCAAGGTAGCTATTTAAATCATAGCCAGCAAGAAGGCAGCTACGATTTAAAACCCAATTATTTCCATAGAGATATATTACAATAATCGTTATTGGCTAATGATTATCGATTCGAAGATTTCAAAAATTGATAATCGGTACAATGATGATTATTGCCATCATCGCTCAACACTATGCATTGCTCCAACCATCACAAAATGGCAGACAATGATAAATAGCAAGTGACCACTTATAAAGTTGACCTATTTAAGCAGAGGTTCCCCTAACAAGATTAGCGAGTTATGGCAAGTGTGATGGGAAGTGGGTTTTGGCTGATATTAATGGTTCTATTTATGGTGACTCTCTGGTTGTGCTGGAATCTACCTCTGTACAATGGCTGAACATAATTACATGCATATTTCATGTTTTTCTTACAATGTAGAAAAAAACAAATAAACCCTTTTTTTTTTTTAAAATGTATAAAAATTACTTGAAATGTGTAGGGCTGAATTTCTAAAATAAATCAAGCTCCCCTTCATTCCCCCATGAAGAAAAAGTCTGGATTTAGCTTGATATTCGGGCAATTTACCAGTAACACATTATTCCTATTGGTAAAAAGCCAGGTCAAGTGATGAGGACGCATAACCCAAAGTTGAAAGTTGAATCAAGCAAGGATGGCAGCAAGGCTTTACCAGTATTTACTGATTGGCTGGAGCTTAACATCTTAATATTTAGTGGGTGAAAGAAGGCTGTGGCTATTAACATACAACAGGGACATAAATTCATTCAGCACACATTTCATTATGCCTAGGACCCCCATCTTATGGCACATATCCTACTTCCCACTGAGTTTTTTAAGTAATGTATTATTTATTTATATAGACTTATTAATTAATTGATATACAAAACTAATGTTCAGAAATGCTGCAGAGAAAAAGATGTATATACATTTGTTTTTTTTCTCAGGCATCAGAGCAATAAACAAGAAAGCATTTAATTGTTACTCGATATCTTCAATTGTAAAGCTTTTAATAACAGTGAATAAGCACCTTCTAACCTAAGCTTTCCTTATCCATGTACTGCAGTATGTTATCTTGTAGTTATTTAAACTGTTTTTGGTTCTGTCCTCACTACATGTCACAAAAAGTGGCTTTGGTACTAAATTATCCCTTGGACAGTTTGTTGGCTGTAATACAGGTTCCCTGTTAGAGCTTGAATTTTAAGAATTTCTGACAATTTACTGACATTTTAGTGTATTATCTGAATAAAAATTCCCAACGCATCATATCTTATTAAAATAAATATGAGAGTTTAAAATCTATAGAGCAATTATTGCATTTTCACAATGTATTCATTCCAATAAATATTGTTCTGCTTACTTATTAATGAATATTATGTATACTAAAACTAAATTCAGATAGGTGGTTCAGGACTAAAATATATTTATTTTAATTAACAATAAATTAACTGACACTTAGCTAATCAATGTAAATCTCTCTAGATTTGTGGAGAGACTACTTTTTTCTCTGGGTCTCTGGAATGGGACAGGCACACTTACTAGAAAGGATAACCCTTTATTTATTTTTCATATTTCAGATTATAAATGAGAGTCTTTAATTGTTATGTTATATCTCTATAGATGATAGAGATGGTATAGGTGGTATGGTTTAGGATTTTATTTTTAGAATTGTTGCCAAAATGTTGCTGTTTTATGTGATTATTTGCCTAAGCCCTTGTTCCCAACATATAGAATCAGTTATAGATCAAATAGTTGGTTGATAAATGTAGGTGTTTCTTATATATCAGTTATAAATCAGTAGTGAAACAGGGGTTTTGTTTCTAGTTCTTTCAGTAAACTGGTTTATCTTGAAAGGAGATCTTTCTTCTATCTGCAGAACAAGGCTCAAATGGTGCTAGGATAAAAAAAATTTCCTATTAACATGCTGTCACACTGGTAGGAGGTTGTGAGGCATAATTTAAAGGGATTGTTGGTCTTGGAATTAATGTTCACTTAGTTGTAGATATGGCATTCTAGGACAGGTTGCAGTTGATCTACTGTATATTATTAATATAAAATCAGTACCTCTCTTGTTTACATTTAAATAGTCTTTCGGTTACTAGGATCCAGTAATCTAGTAACTGGGTGCTGAGTGTAATACAGAATGAAAAAGTTATAGTACAAAGCCAAACAAACAAATATCCCAAATTAATTGATTTTCCATTTGATAGGTGTCTTTGATCCCCCAGCAACCAAAAAAAAGAGAACAAAACAGAAATTCAAATAATGCCACCCCCTTCAAAGAAGAAGTAATTATCAACTCCTAAAATACCCTAAAACATACTAAAAAAAATAATCCATTCATAAAAAATTGTTTAAAATTGTTCAGTTTCTCAAAACACATGCAATTGTTTCTTGTAAGTACTTCAACATAATTAATCAGGGAATGAACCAGAAAAATGAAAATAAGAAATGGTTCATTTAGTTTTCTGTAGATCAATAAAGTGAGAAACATCAGAATAAATATGATATAAACCCTTACACAGGTTTTTAATATTGCATTCTCTACATAGGGCTTACTATGCCAACTCAGGGATGATCATTTAAAAATAAACTAAGCTGTAATGCACTGGTGCACTGATGCACTGTTCTAAATTCACAGGAACACCGACAGTTTGGCCAGTCACAATGTATTTTTATAGAACAAAGTGTTGGTATAAAAATTCACAAAAAAAAAAAAAATTCAGAGCAAGAAAAAGTAAACAAATTGTGAAGGGTAAAAATAATTAAAACAACCAGCACAGGGGAAAAGTGACCAACAACCAGCATAGGGGAAAAGTAACAAAAAACCAGCATAGGGGAAAAGTGACCAACAACCAGCTTAGGGAAAAAGTGACCAACAACCAGAATAGGGGAAAAGTGACCAACAACCAGCATAGGGAAAAAGTGACCAACAACCAGCATAGGGGAAAAGTGACCAACAACCAGCGTAGGGAAAAAGTGACCAACAACCAGTATAGGGGAAAAGTTTCCAACAACCAGCATAGGGAAAAAGTGACCAACAACCAACATATGGAAAAAGTGACCAACAACCAGCATAAGGAAAAAGTGACCAACAACCAGCATAGGGAAAAAGTGACCAACAACCAGCAACAAAAAAACTACTGAGAGGCATAGTAACTAGGAAAAGATTATCATACTAGCATCAAACCAATTCAAAAATGAAAAACAAAGAAACCAGCAATTAAAAAAATGTAAAAAAACCCAAACGCAGATGGTTGAGGATCCGTAACAGCACCTTCTGCCCCTTTGTCCAGTGGGGTCAGTAGCCTAAATGTCAGGGGTCAGGGATTCTAGCATGTATGTGAGTTTGACTAGTAGTTGCTAGTGAGAGAAGGTACAGTATCAGAGCAAGTGGCAGAAAATCCTTTTAAGGCAGGGAACTGCTAAAGTTTGGTAAAGTATAGCAGTATATGTTACATAGGCTATATTATTATTTGTTCTACAGAACTACTTTTGGTGCTTGCCACACGTTTATGAACCCTCTGCTTAGTATTTGAGAGCCTTTATGTTTACTGGTCATTACTTTATTTGGTTTACTTTAATTTATGGAGGTATACCTGGTTAGCAAGTGTAAATTGCACCTAGAACTCTGGATGGGGCATGTTTTATATTTCTACTTGACCATGAACTATTTTCTGATGTTTCTTTAATTTTTGATACATTATATATGAGACCTTATGACCACAGATACTTGCAGAGGTTAAAACAATTTTCAGTCTTTTTCTATGTGTTTACTACTATGTACCATGTTATATACAAATAAAAGAACCAACAAGATTCTTTATAGCATGGATTGTGTACCAATACTAACATCCAGCCAATTCAGAAGATCCCAAGACTAGATGCCTGCATTCATTTTTAAATAATTGTTCAGCATTTAATTTAACACTAAATGATTAATATCTGATACAACATTTTACATCAAAACACAAAATAAACCCAGGCACAATTGCTGTAGAAAATGTGATAACTTACATTGAACTGAAAAAAAAAACAACTTTTGAATAATTTCTTAATTTCGTAGCAGCTTTAAGAATTTATTGCAGTTTTTATGAGAACATTGTTGATTTTCAATAATACGGTATATTCTGTTCACTTTTTACTACAGTTTTAAATGATTTTTTTCCTTTTAAAAATTTAGATGTCTAATATATGGTGTAGATCGTCATAAGCTGCTCTTAGTTATTTAGTAGGGAAATAAAGTTCATTTAAATTCCTTTTTTTATGCATTTTTAAAAAAGTTCACTTGAATGTCTTTTCACCTTTATATATTTTATATCAGCTTACCGGAGGTTCTTGATTGTTTAAGTTCATTAATTGTATTTTATGCTGACTCTAATAGAGTATGGTACTCAAAGGATTCTTGATTAAAAAAAAATATAAAGTTTGGAAATTCATTGAAAATTAGAACTGCCAATGGACAATAAAAAAAGCAATTTAAAATATTATCTTTTTCACAGAGAATAGTATATATTTACCAAGACAGCTCTTATTACCTGTCTGTGTATGTAAGTCTTCCTCCCATTTAGACTGTAAGCTGTTCGGGGCAGGGACCTCTAACCTCTTGTGTCAACCTCAATATAACACTTAAATTTGGGTGAAATTTATTAAAAGCGTTAGCATCGATATCAAACGGGTTTTTACCGATATTGCGATATCGATACTACTGATATCGCGAAATCGAATTTCAGCCGAATCATTTACTTCAATGGCAGAACGGCTGAAATATCGATAAAATTCCGATATCGCGATATTGATGGTATCGATATAGTAATATCGGTAATTTACCGATGTTAATAAATTTCACCCTTAAAGTGATGTATCCTTGTACTGTATTGTTTAATGCAATTTCCCATGTCTGTATTTTATTTTTATTCTGAAATGTACAGCGCTGCACATGTTTTTGGCTCTTTATAAATAAAATTATACATACATACATACAAGATGCAGCTTCTCATAGATTGTTAAATCTATTTGGCAGGGGTTTCCATCCTTTTATTTCAGTCAATGCCTGGCACTTAGGGGGTTATTGACTAAAGTCTGAATTGTTGCGTAAAGGTGTGTATTCGCCAGCTAAAGATGGTCCGCAGTAAACTGCTACTGTCACAGTCGCGTCTTCATTATGGGAATATTATCCTGGTCATGACTTTAAAATTGACGCAGTCATTATCAATTAATATTAAGACTATTCAGAATTTAGTCAATGAAGCTCTTAATATTTCCTTGTTGTGCTTATTGTAACATTTTAAACTTAGAGAACAAACTCAGTCTTCTTTATTCTAATAGAAAAATAAATTAGCTCTCCAGAAAGCAAACCTTGCACATGTTATGGGAGGGGATCCATAGCTCACTAATTCTTCAGAATCATTGCCATGGACACTCAGGAACTAATGAAATTGCTGTTGATTACATAGTTGCATAGTAAGATTGAAAAAAGACACAGGTCCATCAAGTTCAACCTATGCAAAAAAGAGAAGTAGGCAATGAAACATTAGTTTGACATTGCTGGAAAGCATTATTCAAACAAGTGAATTTTAATTTCTATACATACAGTATATAACAGTATCAAGTGATTTCACAAAGTCCAGATATAATATATCCACAGTCACTCTTGTATCGGCAGTTTCATACTGACCGCCACAGGGAAAATTACAATTGTCTGGATGCGCTGTGGCTGTGCGCTATAGATTTCCTCTAGGTTGGATCCTCACATAGTTATGCATCTAATAGTCACATTGGATGTAGTAGAAAAGATATGAGCTCATCAAACGAATTTCGCCCAAACACAGGCTTCCTCAGAGTTCAAAATGTATCTTTTTCAATGTAAACCTCTTTTAAACTTTCTTCATAATTCTTTATTATTTTTTTGAAGTCAACATTTCACACAGTTCTTACATAGCATTGAAAGAAGGAACACAATGTGGCTTAATATATAACTTTTTGTACTGTAGTCATACAAAGGGGAAAGAGAAAATGCACCCCATGATAGGAATGAGTACAGCTTAACAATCAGTCCCAGGAATACATTTCTATTTTATTTAGAAAACCTGAATGTTTGTTTGCCTGTACCTGTCACTAAAGTAAGAATTTTAAGGATAAGATACCAATTATGTTGGTGTTCAGACAGTTTTAGCAATTACCAACTTGTTAAAAACCTTACCAGCTTGTAAAATACAGATTTAAGTCAGAAATGAGAATGAACTCCAGGGATTTTTTTTTCTGGATAATACTGTTTAAGAGTACATTCTGAAATTTGAATAAAATAGTACTAATTTCATAGTGATGATCATGGGCCTACACAAATAGTTTTATAAAGTAGCTTTAAAATATGTTTTGGAAAGTTGTGAATAGTATATTCATATTTTTTTTTGTAATATTTTTATCCATATAGTTCCACAAGGTTACTCAGCGCTGTACAATCCAACAATACAGTTCTAATACAGACAAGGGAAATTGTGTAACATAGAACAAGTGAAGTAAGTTACAAGCATATAATCAAGAAAATACATCATTCTAAGTACCAGGCAATGACTGAAACAAGAGGATAGAGGTCCCTGCCCCATAGAGCTTACAATATATACAATAATTAAACTGTGGATAGTGATGAGCCCTTAAAATAATCAAAGTTAGGGGCATATCCCTAGCTAAGGACCTCCATCTTCCCCTATTTGCATAAAGTGTAAGTGGTTTGAGGCGAGACTCTATCCCCTTTAATACTGGGGTGTGGATCCTTGCTAAATAGTGCCTCCAAGTCTGTTAATGGAAAATAAAATAATAAGTCACAAATAAACAATGTAGTCCAATGAAAGGGCCTCAGTCACCTGTCTTGACCTGCTGTAATCCATTGGGTCGCATTGATACCATTCACTATTTAAAATAGTTCACTGGGAGAGGTCCTGAAACCAGCACTAGTGAAAGGAGGTTGGTTCCACAGTTCTTTATACAGTTGAGGATCCTACTTGATTTAGAAATGTGTAATAGTCTTGTTTTGGTTTGTGACCCCCCCCCCCAATTGCTGATTTGGCTGTCTAGGGATACTATGATGCTGGTGTCTGTTGTTTGGATACTTTCTTAGTTGTGTTAGCTGCTAAGATACTTTGTTGCTTGTTATTTAACTGTTTTGGATACCTTTGTTTGCTGCTTTTGATGTCAGCAGTAATGTTTACCATAAGGAAATAATAGTTTATGCCAGGTTCTGAAACAGAGCCACACTGACTGCATAAAGTAGGTGAGAAAGTTTGATTTATAACAATAGGGTGAAATTGGGAACATGGGAGTGAGGGAATATCAGCCAAAATATGCAATGTCAAAAGATGGTGGCAAAAACTTGATCAGACTTCAATCAGGTCAGAAGTACAAACATTTTTTTAGCCTTTTATCATTTAGCTTTTTGTTCCCATTTATATTATGCTCGCTTATATTATGATCTGTGCCCTGGAGCACTCAATGGGGTGGTTGTAAGCCCCTCAATACAACTTCCAGCCATTCTGATGCTTTAGCTTCCCTTCAAGAATATGTTCATGTACAAAGAAATATAGAATGCCATATACTATAATTAATACTGTAGAAGCACTGAACACATTCAAATTTACTATAACAACTCAACAGAATGCTCTCATCTCTAGGCTAGCATAATATGAAAAGATATATAATCTATCTGTATTTATTAGGCATTCTTGCTATTAAAATGAACTGAGGCCCTTAAGCATTAATGAACACTAACTATATTTTCCTCCCCCACTACAAAAAAGTTCAGGCCATAAAAAAGCAGTAAAATGCATGACACCTCTCTTATCACTCTGTATTGATTGCATATATAACAGCAGAAAAGATAATACTAATGAAAAGAGGCCCAAAGGTTTATAAATCTCTGCAGTTGCCAAAAACCAATGGGCACTTATAAAATAAAGTAAATCTATATATTATATTAGGTAAACCAATATTCTTGCATAAGGTTGTATCTCTAAATACTACTGATAAGATTTAATGAAAGAAACCTGATGTACTCAGAGATGACCAAACTCACAACTGTATAATGAATCCTTCCAAGTAAGATGACATTCAAGATGTTTATGGTATGAAAAGTAATAATAGGAAGGAGGCTAGAGAATATGTAATGTAATACTGAATTTAATGCTGTCAGAAAATTATTCCTATGCAAATTTTTCCAGTTTTAAATTAATGTTACAGGTATGTACATATAATACTAGATGCCTCTGTTTTACATATTAGTGAACTTGCTTAATTACGAGTAAAGATTTCAAATACAGGGGTGGGTGTCTGAATACCCTACCTCAATGATCTATATACTTTCACTTCTTGCTGGGTCTACCAATGTGGAATCTTAGCTTTAGCTGTGCTAAAAATGCATGGGATGGGGAAGGTGCTCAGTGAGACTGATGAGGGGTCTCGTATTAAAGGAAACCTGTGTCCAGCTGTATTTAAAGGTGTGGAATGCCTTTAAAAGTGAAGATTATACCCTTCCTCATATAGAATCTTACAAAGAGCCTGCCTTCTATGTTATGCTGGAGAATGGATCAGTCACACTAACACTTTAACTTGCTAATTGCTAGATGCTTACATGGCAGCACCAATAATCCTAGTTCTGTTATATGTGCCTGGAGATAAAACAACTCTCGCCTCAGTCTACAATTACACCTCTTCTCCTTTTTAACTCTTCTTATGGGAGATCTCACCTTCTTACAAAGATCAAGTTCACCTCCTTTTTATCTTTTTGCAACAATAGATCTTTGTTATATTTTAGATCTTTTTGACACTCCAGCTGTTCACACTATAAACTCCATCACAAATGTCCCTCCCTTTCCATTACTGCGTCTCCTATACCCAACAGTGTAGATAAGTACAGAAATTCTTCAAACACCTTTTCCCTTCAACCTTAGATGACTCATGTTTTTGCCCATAGTTTAAGGAAGCTTTCCTTTTCCTTTCTTTATGCCCAGTTCCAACACATTAAAAACTATTTTACTTAGCTCTTACAAAATTCCTGTCTCTTCTAAGGTCATTTGTTTTGTACTTAAAGGCCATCTTGTCCCTTCACTCCTCCCAGTATCAGGAGATGTCCTTGAAAATCTTGCATAAAGCATATTTCATTCCTTCTTGGTCACATAGGATAAGAGAAATGACCAACAATTTTTACCCCAAATTTAATCAGCCAAATGCTGATATGTAACATTGCCTGTGAGTTATTTAAGGATTCATTGCTTCTGGTCTTCAATTCTTTCCTATTTTCAGTCTAAACTTCTGCATTCACCTGACTGGTCTCTTTTTGTTAGCATTACTGAACCAGAAAAAAGCTTGTTTGCTTCATTGCTGCAGCAGTTGACAAGGGCAATGTTGGATTTCATCTAGCCCATCCCCTCTTCTAGAATTTATGTTTTTTGGATGGACTACCTGGAGCAAACCCTTCTTTGATAAAATGCTGGTAAATTTTATAATACTTTGGCTAAATACAACAGGATTCTTCTGCCAGTTATGAAAGATCAACTGAGGAAAACCAATTTAAATCCCAGTACACCATAAAACCAATGTCTGGGCATACCCCTCTTTAAAAATCATTTTGTTTCGAAACTGGAGTTATCTCCTTTTGCATTATGTCTATTTACAGTCTGTAATTACTTTATCAATTTACTGCTATTATTAAATTCCTATTTATTATTACATTTCCCATTTATTTTATTTTCTACTATCGTTTAATAAAAACACAAATAAAACAAGGATCCTATGCTATAATGTATGGCTATCTTTCCATGGATATATTTAATTTAAAAAAG
>WMED01018221.1:0-12771 GCA_019650415.1 Pipa parva | reverse complement strand
AGAAACTTCGGAACCGTGCCGAATCGAAGTTTTGCCGAAATTCGTAACGAATCACGCTTCAGACGAATCGATTCGGCCAACTCTAATAATAATGTATTTGCACGCTGCACTGCTAGTAATGTATAATAATGTATTTGCACGCTGCACTGCTAGTAATGTATAGTAATGTACGTATTTACATGCTGCACCGTTAGTAATGTATAGTAATGTATTTACATGCTGCACTGCTAGTAATGTATAATAATGTATTTACATGCTGCACTGCTAGTAATGTATAGTAATGTATTTACATGCTGCACCGTTAGTAATGTATTTGCACGCTGCACTGCTAGTAATGTATAATAATGTATTTACATGCTGCACCGTTAGTAATGTATAATAATGTATTTACATGCTGCACCGTTAGTAATGTATAATAATGTATATACACGCATGAATTCATGAATACTCAGTATCTTACAATTTTACACCAGACACAGTTTTGTTAATGTAATACTTTAGAATATCATATGTATTAGTTACACCAGTTGCCCTCAGTGTGTAAGACTGTCCTCCATTTTATTGCAGATCCCAGCCCATTAATAAAAAGCACCCTAAACACCCACTCTGACTTGCACTGTGGAATTTATTTATCACATGTGTAACATGGGGAAGTGGAGAATAGATGCAAATTCAAAGCTCTGCGTGACTATTCAGACTTTAGTCAATGAGGCCCTTTGTCCCTTGCATAATATGCCCCAAGGTTCAAATTTTGGCAAATTTTACCAAAAGATTTTTTTACTGTTAAATTTCATTTCCCTGTTCTTTCCAATTCCCATGATTCATAAAGGATTGATTACAAATCTTAACTGTCAAAATAAACCGTGATTAATAAATAACTATCAGTTGTGCCACGCTTTGCAGTGTTAATCTATTCACCTTCCATCTTTTCTGACTGTGCATAAGTGACAGTACCAACTCCATAAGGAATAATGGTTTATGCCGGTCTATGGCGGAGGCGAACACTTTTGAAAAATAAAATTTGCTTAATAAATATCGAAAACAGTAATATCAACTTCAATAAATATCCCCCAAGTGTCCTATTTACAAATTTAAACCCATGAAATATACATGTTCTTCATTTATAAACATCTAATAAAACAGCGTGCATATATCTCATCTAATAGATGTTTGCAAAATATGTATTGTTATGTGTTTTAAAAGGATATTAAATTACATTAGAAACAGCTGGATTAACTAGATCATCCTTTGATCAGGGAACACTTAACATAAAACATGACTTACAGGTAACTTTAAAAGATCTGTACAACTAGACACATTTATTAAAGTCAAACAGCTTTTTCGACTAGTAAATGCACGATAAACAGCTTATATTTAACAGTATGTAACCAACAAGGAAAAAAAAAGACACCCCGTGGAAAGCACGCACACCTCAAATTATCAGAAAAGTGCATGTCTTTAAAGATAGAAAAGTGCAACAAAAAATTTAAAAAAAAAAAATTTATAAAGAGGTGTACACACATAAATACTCCTATAGCATTACAAGGGTACCCCACAAATAGATAGAATAAATGTCAGAAAATAGAAAAACATCCTAAGGGATCTACATAAATATATATATATAGAAATAAATAATGCATTGGCACAACATGTCAGAAAGAGGTATTATTACCACATAGGAGTGCAAAAAATCAAGCAGAGAAGTAGTTCATATTGATCCCTGGTAGTTGGAATATACTGACATGGTGGGGAAAAGCAGAGTAAGCTACAAAAATGGACGCGTTTCGCTCCCTAAAGCAAGAGCTTCCTCTTTTTTCCTTGTTGGTTACAATTGTTTCTTTTTATCCCCTTAGCACTGCACCTTTATACCATTCAATCAATGTGTGCATTCCTTATACATATTTGCATATATATAACAATATTGCTGTTTTCTCCTATTTACTAAACTGTTCAAAAACCATTTTATCTCCTAAAAGAATTCTCCACCCTCAGGCTGGTGTAAACCCATTATTCCCTATAGAGATGATCCTGTCATTTAGTCTAAGTCCAAAATATTTCCCCATTGAAAAGAGACATCGATCTCAATATCGATCTGTAATAGAAGGAGCCCTCATAGAAAAGCATTGCAAAGTGTTCCCCTGTAAACAGATCAATAACAATTTATTTCGATGGGGAAACATTTTTTATCCATCCTTTGTAAATAAGGGCAATTGAAAAGTACAGGGAAATAAAAATTCCTAGCGAATTGGGTTGAAATCAATCGATATGGTCAAATAGGTCTTGGTAAATATGCCTTCTGAGTGACATCAAGATACTAGAAAAAGAAGATAGTAAAGCAAATTACTTTTAAAATTAGAATATTTATTCTGTTTGGTATCAATAAGAGTGGGATTAACAGATATGTTTAAGATATTATTATAAGCAAATGTATGTGTATCCAGGCAGTGTGAGACTAAGGCATCTTGGGCCACCAGAGAACCTAATTGGATGGGTTTACTGACTCCTGCTAATGCAGAGCTAATCTACAAAATGAGTAATGAAGTGTCAAGGTCTAACATAAATACAAATGGCAAATTAGAAAAAGTAGCTCTTTATTCAGTCAGTTAAAACCATAAGCCAGCTCAATACATAAACAAGGTGGGGGTTGAAGTGTTAAGTGGATCACATTGTAAGCATTCCTCACTAATAAGTGCTTAATCATAGAGGAAATCAAAGTGTAAGAACCTCTCAAGAGAAGCACAGTGGGCGGTAACCTCAAATTAAAATTAGAAACTGCAAGTCATGTCAAATTAAAATTAAATTACAGAAATTTTTACATAAAGAATATAAGGAACAATTTGCAAAGTTGACACTCCCTCATACGAGAAAGAAAATTCATGCAATGAAGTGTTAAAACACATGTTTTCTAAAAAAAAAGAGAGAAATGGGCAATTCAAGAAACGCACACATTCCTCAGTTACCTCATATGATATCTGCTCTGTAAATTTCTTAGTCACCTTTCCCATCCGTTCCACTGCTTAGTACTAAGTACGAGGCCTAATTGACTAAAGTCCAAAGAGTCACGTACAGCTCTGAATTTGCATTTGATCGCCACTTCTCCATGTTTGCTTATTGTGCAAACTATTCATTGTGGCAAATCCACGTCTAATTCAGTCGCTAACGATAGTCACAGAGCTCTTCACATGCACGTGTATAGGTACTTTCCCTATTCAGGAAGTTGCATAGTCAATTGCAGTCGCAAATTCAACAAGGTGTAGTGCTCTGAATTCACCTATTTGACTTTTTCACATCACAGTGGCCAATTGGGGGGTTGATGGCAGGTTTCGGTGTGGCGTAAAGCAACTATTTCTTCAAAAATGACAATGACAACTGAGACTAAATTAGTCTGCAACTAAACTTGAATTAGGGACAAGGTAACATAAAAATAGATGTATTATTCACTTATATACAGTTAGTGAGATAAGGTGAGGATGATGTCACTGCACTTCACTGGAAGAATTCAAATGACTCTGCTTGACTTTGCATCCTACTTCTATTTGACTATCTACACCACACTATTCATGCAACATCAACCATAGCTTCATAAATAAGGAGAAGTGAATTCATGACTATTTTGGCGATACTACTCAAATTGTAGTGAAGTGAATTTGACAGATGAATTCAGACTTTAGTCAAGAGTTTCAATTAGACCCCTAACTGCTGACAACAGGTACATTTTTATAAAATACAAAGCCTTATGGACTAATGTGTGAATTCACCTGTTGAATTAACTTGGCTACAATTTGAGTCGCAAAAATAGTCACAAACTCACTTCTCTTTATTTATGAAGATGCAGTTATATTTGTTGAACAAGGGGACTGCTACAGACACAGTCACAAGCGTAGTGTGGCAAAGTTAGTTACGTAAATAGAAGTAGAATGCAATGTCATGGGGAGTGATGTGAATTCCCCCAGTGAAGTGTAGTGATGTCATCTTTACTTGTCCCTAGTTCATGTTTAGTTCTAGACAAATTTAATCGCTGTTGCTATTGTGATTTTTGAAAATGTAATGTTTTTGTAAATATATATGTATTTAAAAAAATGTGCCTTTATACGGCTTTTCCCTCTGTCATCTTCCCTGTGAGCCTGTTTTTTCTTTCCTTACTGTAAATCACAATCTAGCAGGGATGTGATTGGAGGAACTAAGATGTCAATCATCATTAAGCCCTGCCCAACCCAACTCGGGAAAGAAAAGTCAGGTTCACAGGGAAGATGACAGAGAGAAACACTGTATAAAGGTACATTTTTTTAAAATACATATATATATTTACAAAAACGTTTATTTCATTAGTAGAACCTAAATTAGTACAGTATTAGTTTTGAGGTGACAGGTGCACTTTAAAATTCTTTGTTCAAATATTAACTCTTGTAGACTATAAATGAGAGTGGTTATTTGTTAAGGGCACTCCTTTATTTTGAATACAAATGTAATTGGTTAGGCAAGGGGGCCCAATATTTTTGGAGCCTATCCAGAAATCTTCTGATAGACGAATAAAATTCTCATAAGACAAAAAAGTTATAAGCAGCCCTTATCAAACAGTAGTAAGATAAATTGTTTTAGTATGATCAAAACATAACTATTAAGCATTAATACATTGTGTGAGTTTTGACAACAAAGTCAATCAGCAAAATTTGCTTTTGTGTTGATGCCTCAAGACAAAGCACAATCATCAACGGGGCAATCATTAACAGGAGTTTGTAACCAATAGTAACCAATCAGCAGTTAGCATTCATTGGTACAGGGAAGATAGAATAATGAAAGCCTGCCTCTGATTGGTTGTTATGGGTTACTAAACCTCTGTTAATGATTGCTTTTTTAATGAATTCCCCTGATTGTACTTATAATCAAAAAAATGTATAATGTTGAGTGAAAAAAATGTGAAAAGGTTATAGAGGAATTTCATTTATTGAGGGGTTTAGTCACTAAGGTGCGAATTTGACTGTTGAATTAGCAAACAGCGGATTCCCATAGCAAATATGCAACAATTTACCCATTGTAAAGTCGCAACAATTTTTTAATGTTAAGATTGCGACAATTTTCCCATAATAAAGTCACGACTGCGACAATATTCTCATTATAAAGATGCGACTGCGACAGTAGCAGCCAATTGCGACTGTCATTATCTGGCGAATTCGCACCTATACGCAACAATTTGGACTTTAGAGAATAACCCCATCAGAATGCAGAATGTGTTGCAAGAATTGTTGCGCCCCAAAACAGCTTTCCAACCTCATTTATTTGACTTTAGCTAATTTAACCAAACTGTTCTGTTTCTTTCCTCCTACAAGATAATTGCAAGGTGCTCGTTTGAGAACAAAATCACAGCTTGTCCCCTGTTCCTTTGAGAAGTCGGAAGCTTTTAAAATAGAACAAATGCTTGTTTTAGCTCACCGCGCAGGAATCCCTGAGATCTCTGTAGTTAAAAAAAAAAATGACATAAAGACAGAGCAAGTCATTGCTAATTTACAGACCAGCCTCAAGCAGCAGGTGTTCATTCTTTGTTTCAATCACAGTTATGAGAAAATGCCTAGGTAGAGACTGGGTGGGAAAACCTTACATATAATGTATTACGACAAGCAAAATAAAAAATGTTCTTTACAATATGGAAAAAACTACCTATACATGTTCCTTTTACATCAACGGTGATCAGTCTTTCATTTCAAGCATTCATTTGTCTCCCATTGTCCTTTAAATAATATGTACCATTCTATCTTATTTTACACTAAAAGTATGGCAAGGAGCAAGCTCTGTGTCTAGAGGAAAGAAATTTTCTGCATCAATATAGAAGGGGGCTCTTTACTTTAAAGGTGAACTATAGTGAGATTACGTCTTTATATATGGAGTACTATACCTTAGTGAGAAGCTATCCTGCTTCAGATGAAACATTACTGGATAACTCCTGCACCAGGAAATGTGTGTGTGATGTGTACCAGCCAGTTTTCCATGAAAGGGTAACCCTCCCACAGACATTTTTTCCTAATGTGTAATGTAACGCCTGCACACAAGTTAATCTCCTGCATTCCAGGAATGCAAACAAAGCATGGTTAATGAGGCCAAAAGGTCAGCACACTGTTTAACCAATAGCTGTCAGGCAGCTTTTTCTTCTATTTAGCAGTTATATCACACACATTTCCTGGTGCATGAGTTTATCAGTGCTCTATTATAAATCAACCAGCTCCAGATAAAACATCTACTGGGGAAAAACGCTTCTCACTAAAGTATAGTACAGCATATGTAAAGATGTAATATGACTATAGTTCTCCTTTTAGAGTAGTGAGGCTATGGGACTCTCGCAAAATTTACAAAACTCAAAAAGGTTGGTTTCAGTCTTTTTGAGTTTACTCCATGTAAATATGGCTGTTTGATCAGTATCAATCTATATTTTTCGATTGATTTTTACCGATCAAAACATTTCAACTGAATTTTTCGATCAGATTTTTCAATGGAAAAGTAGCCATATTTTACACTAGTACTTTGGCTACTTTTCCATCCAAAAGTCCAATCGAAATGTTTTGAAAGGTAAAAATCGATCAAAAACTATCAATCGATATTTACCAATTGAACAGTGATATTTACAGGGAATAATCTCAAAAAGGCCGAAATCAACCTTTTGAGTTTAGTAAATTTCTCTGTTTGAGAAAGTTGCTATGGAAGATTCAATGAAAGAGTTATAAAGGGGCCTGAAAGCCTTTCTTGACAGTAGAAATTTGGGTTATGGGTAATAGATTACTTTAGGTGTGTTCTTGATCAAGGACATTATTCTGATGACCATATTTGTAGTCAGGAAGGAACTTTTTCCATAAGATTTGGGTGTTTTTTCCTCATGGGGGCTTTTGCCTTCCACTGGATCAACATTGCTGGATAATAGGCTAAACTGGATGGACTTGTGTTTTTTTTTTTGGCCTTATAAACTGTGTTAGTATGTGACTATGATTTTAATTCATTATGAATGTGCAGGAATACATACGTCACAAAGTTTTAAAAGTGATCATTTGTCTTTAAATTCATTTTTAGTATGGAAAATTTGTATTCTTTCTGTTCTTATTTATCTTTTTTGGTTGCTTGGATCCACTTACCCGTGGAAACCAAAATAATTCTTATCCATTGCTACCTGGTGGAGTATATGGACAAGTATACTTCTACCCAAAGCATTACTAAAAGTTCCTATGGTGCACCTACAAATGAGGGCTGACAACCGTCTGTTAAACAATAGGGGCACGAACAATTGGGTAACTCTTGTAAATACATCTTGTAAGCTGCAAATATGGAAGAAACATTTATAAATCAAATAAAAGAGAAAATTTATGAAAACTCTGACAACCTACCTATATCACTTTATGACATCATAGCCTCTAACAATAAGACCAGGACATAAAAGTTACATTACATATAAGTTATGGACAAAGAAAGGAAATGTCTCCTACAAAGGAAGCTAGTTGGAAGCTACCTGAGTAAACATTAATCTTATTGTGTTATGAGAGTGGACCTATTTCAGCTACAACTTCATGCCAGGCAGTGACCAGGTCACAAGTGATAGTGTACACTTTATGGGGTTCATGGTAAAAAATGATTGAAGAAGACAAAATAATTTGAATACTTGTTGAAAAAAAAACCTAGGTTTGATTTCTGTTTGGCAGTCTTGCTGATTTAAATTTGGTAGTTTAAGAGATTTCACACATCTGCAGACTCATTTGATGACATAATTGATTCAGCACTGCAGTAATGTGAATTGTGACATCATGCTTAGCCATCCTATAGGAAACCAATGGTGTTGAGTGAGTTTAGCACAGGAGGAATGCTATTAGCTGTATCTTTTGGAGCTGTTGTAGTGCATTCTTCAACCGTATCTATCTGTTGCCTATTGTACTATCAGGGCCGGTTCTAGTGCTGGGCGATGTGGGCGACTGCCCAGGGCGCAATCTATTTGAGGGGTGCTGTCGCCCACATCACCCACCGCAAACTCCTCTTCTAACCTCATCATCACAAGACTCACCATATTACCAGTAGCAAAATGGTGCTAATTGTAAATGTAAGGTAACATAGCCCTATTGCTGGGGAGGGCTGAGAGGGCTGATTCTTTTTTTTTTTTTTTTTTTTATAAATTTAACATAGTTTGGACAATGACATCTGAAAATCTAAACTGAGTTTATCTGAGTTTATATGCATCAATTTGTAGTACACATGTTCATGCTGCCTCACTGGAGTTATGCAATTATAGCTTTGTTATGTTGGATATAAAATGTATTAAAGGGCCATCAACCCCTTAATTTGCCATTCTGGTCTAGTGAAGTCAAATAGGTGAATTCAGAGCAGTACACATGTCCTTATTCGCCACTTTGACAGACTCTGCTGCTTGGTCAATAGTCAAATTACCTGTGCACCCGCACACAAATTGATGCAAAGAGCTTCGTAAAACCGCTACTATCACAAACTCCCAGGTTGGTCGCATAATCACCACATCTCAGAGTTTACTCAATATGCAAATACTTGGAAGCTGCAAATAGACGTGAATAAAGACCATAGTGCAACGATTCGTACTTAAGCCAATAACCACCTCAATGTTATCAAACATGTAATGCAAAATGTAATGTCCGAAATTTCAAAGCAGCTGCAGTTAAGCAATTTGTCAACCTGACACATGAGATGGTAGCCATGTATTGTCTACATCATTTCTTGTAACACCCTGCGAATTCTGTTAAATGACCAATCTGTAATAGTTAAAATGAAATCTCTTCACAAGGAATCTCAGAGCTCAGAAATTAGTTTTATTATTTTATTTGAGCATTCTGATCGACTCTGTAAAGCCTTACAATAACGACTTGCAAAATGGTTTTCTTGTAGGAAGAAATCTACGTTTGCTTAACAAAATGCTAAGTAAATACTGTACAGAGAACAGATGGCAAGAGAGAATGTCTGCTTAATGTATATTTCATTACCTTAGGATTTTATTATTTTACTTCCCTGTCTGGGATTTAATAATACTCTGTCATAGGGAGGCTAAAGAAATCAGTAGTATCATGATAATTTACCGTCATAACATTTAAATAAAATGCAATTTTAGAAAATTGTATTTCCGTGCATCTAAAGCAAAAAGTCACTATCATTTAAAATCCAGGGGTAGTTCAGTCACAAAAATATATAACATAAAAATGAATACTGTTTCCGTACATAAGCAGCCATGTGAAATTATAGTAGACAAGGCTGAAATAGGAACTCTAGGGGGTTATTGAATAAAGTGAGAATTTGACAGTTGAAGTGAATTCTCATCTCTGTGGGTGGCTACGCCCTGATTCTCAACTCCTTATTGACTTAACAGTAGATTTGGCTGTCATGTGGTATGCGACCATTGTTACCTTGCCACATCGCAGAGTTTGCTGAATACCTGAATATGGGGAAGTGGCAAATTCACACCTTTACGAGACAATTCAGACTTTAGTCAATAACCCCCCTCCCAAGTCCCTCAAGGTCATTATCTTAAAATGATATCCATATTGCATCATTTTTTCTTTACTTTCTATGATGTTTAACTAAGTTTACTGAGTCTCATCTTCATATCCCTGCTATCCTCAATGTGTAATTAACAAATTAAGATTATTTTAAAATTCAGTTATAGCTATCCCTTTAAGATCTCTTGAACAGGTTGCTTTAATGTAGGGTAGAAATTACAATGGGGAAGTGTCTCCATTTAATAACCAGTGGTCCCCCAAGTAACCAGCTTTGGGGGGATCAGAAGCTGAATCCCAGAAAGGAATTGGCAATTCTAATCCTCAGAACTATAGCTTTGCCTATTAATTTCATCCATTGGAAGGATGTAGTTGACTACAGATACATAGAAGAAAACATACACAATGCAAAGCAATAATTGTGTTCCCATTTATTAAATGCAGTTAAGTTAAAGAGGTGGAAATGTTTATAAATGGTGATCCCTAAAAATATTACTCCCCTTACTCTTAGCACCCCGTAGTGTACAAATGTGTATTGTTCCCCAGACACAAAGAAGGTCATTTATCAAAGTGTGAAGAATCACACAAAGGTCCAAATTTTTAGTCCATTTGACACCTCTCCAATTTCATGTAATTATTAGATTCTGCAATGTGGCAAATTCCAACCAATTCGACAGTTTACGACCGTCGCGACTTATACACCTCTTCACATCACTCCAGGTTTGCGATTTTTAGACTAATATTTGTTAGTTTAACACTTTCTAAAACTAAACTAAATGCAAATCAAATTGTAATATGATTGCACATGGATTTGAACATAACTAAAATAACCTCATTAACAAGCACCAGAGCAGAGTTGAATGGGTTTGCCACCTATGTCTCTATTCACATGGTCCATTAGCTTCTTTGAAAAAATACTTTCATGCAACAGTTCACATAACTTAAGCTCTCTGGATTTGATATTTACCCATGTCTACACATATAAAACTTTGACATTGTACAAACTGTCACAATTTGTCTGACAGGGGTTGTTTTAGGTTCAGTAATCTAAAAGCTGAGAGATGAGCAATATTTAAAAAAATAAAGCGTCTTCATTGAAACAATTTGGTCTTTAAGGTGTTTGTATATTCTACTTAAATTTCTTAAACAACAAAGTTTTCTTTTTTTTTACTGTGAGGCTTGGTTCACACTAGTGTGAAAAAAAATACAGCTCAATGCAAGCCGATGGTGCTTACCTAGTTCCGGACACACTAGCATATGATGCGCATACGCTGGGTCCAGAACGTATTATACGCTGCGCCCAAAATGCGACCACAAAGGAAGTGATGTGAATGCCGAGGGAGTGTTCACACTGTCGCTGGTAAGTTCTAAAGAAAAATTCGCTCAGCATATTTTCTTTTTTTTTTCTTTCACACTAGCGTATTATGCACTGAGCATGATACACTTGTGTGAACCTAGCCTAAAGGTTTGGGATTGTTTTTAATCTCTGTGCATTTAAATCATACTTCACATAATTGTGTTATGTATGGGAGCAGTGTTTTATAATTATATATTCAAAAGTAGAAATTGTTTTCTATAGTGATAAGATGATGAAGCACTAGTCAAGGAATTTAGGGCGAAATTTATTAAAGGCGAATTTAGAAATTTCAATTGAATTTTGAAAATTCGATCGAATTTTGAAAAATTTCAAAATTCGCCTTTAATAAATTTCGCCCTTAATGTGAAATCCTTGTGGTGGAAAGCATTTTTACAACCCAAGAATTAGTATTACTGACTGTTATATCAATGTCCTACAATTCTAACTTGTTCTGCATGATCATCATCTAATCTTGATATAGCACCTATATTTAGGCAAAAAATAGTGTACCTTGTACAACACTGAAACACAGCTTATCTATACAATACAACCAAAGTCATTATCATGACATACAGTAAATTCAGTAGGTTATCTAGTAAACTACATAAGGATAGGACTGGCTTGCTATCCAAAACTTTACACTTTAAAGATGATGATCTTCAAAATTATCTATGGTCTCTTTTATCCTATTTAAATAATACAGCTTGGCACCCTTGCTGCTATGAAACCGCAATAAAAAAAGTTCCAGAGGGTTATTCACTAAGGTGCGAATTCGACTGTTGAATTCTCTAACAAAGGATTCCCATAGCAAATCTGCGACTGTGACAATTCACCCATTGTAAAGTCATGACTGCATCAATTTTTAAAGTTGCGACTGCAACAATATTTCCTTATTAAAATCGTGACTGTGACAATATTCTCAGTACAAAGAGGCAACTGCGACAGTAGCAGTCCATTGCAACTGTCTTTAGCTGGCAAATTCACACCTTTACGCAACAATTCGAACTGTAGAGAATAACGCCCCAAATGAGCTCCAACTGAGTTAAATACCTGAAGTGAAGGTGGGAAGTGAGCTCCCTAACAGAGATGAGCATACTCATTAGAGTTCTATTAGATGTGGATCTAGTCTACTCCATATAAACAAAGATGTGCTGAAAAATCAGGAACAGTTACTTATAATGTATTGTGAGGGTGCTGTATTTGAGGGGAGGTATTTTGCAACAATTATGCAGACATACTGCTGGAGTTCAGTCCAGAGTTTGCAAATCACTCCAGCTGCAGGCTAGAGCCTGATTAAAAGGCAGCTGGGAGAGCCAGCTGGAGGTGGAGTTGGAAGCCTGGAAGTGATTTCTGTGGCTGAGGCTGAAGATCCTGGTGAGAGAAACATGGACTACTGGTTAAAGACTCTGCTATACAACTTGGATTTGCAGTATTGTGAAACCCCAAGGAGACGACCCAGAAGACGGGAAGGTACCCTTTATTTGCTAACCTGTATGGGGTACATTTACCCACTGTGTTTTGATCAAGGACTTTTTAACCTGAAAGGGTTGTGTCTAGTGTTGAGCGATGATGGCAGTAGTCGTCATCCGATCGATTATCGATTTTTTAAATCATCGAATGGATAATCTCTTTGTGAGTAGTTTTTTTACCCTCCTGTATAAAATTGTCGCAGTTTCATCTTATTGCCTGATGAAGCTTGCATTTATCATTTATTCTGTTAGCCAATAAAAGGTATCATCTATACTCTCTTGTCTTTCATTTTTACTCTCCCTAAGTGTAATAATACATGACTTTATAGGCTACCTGAGTTTTTTAGGAGCCGGAAAAGCACCCCCTGCACCCCCTAGTGATTATCACTGTAAGTGGGTTTAATTCTCGGTCTTTTGGCTAAGATCTAATTTAGAGCTGGGCTTACCTAATTACTTCCATAGG
>WMED01018220.1:0-12771 GCA_019650415.1 Pipa parva | reverse complement strand
AGTGGTGTAATAAATTAATTTTAACTATATTGGGAGTGCCGGAGCATTTCTATTTTTCAGGTATACCAGCTTTTCAAGAAACATTTCATTCCTCTGCCTTTTTCACCCTTTTTATTTAATTTAATTGTACCCATAATGGTTCCAGACCTGACATATACCATTTCATTTTAGTGGACACTTAAATAGGCAGTATATTTTTGGTTTGTGTTAATTAATCTAAGTTTATTGTATATTATTCTTTATTTAATGAGTGAAAATTAAAATAAAATTGGCTAGCAGACAAGCTGTTTTCAGGGATTTCTATTAAGAACACCATACACAATAAAAAAAAAAAAAAAAAAGAATTCTATGGATCAATATCGAACCGCATAAAACTGATTTAAGGAATTTATATTAAAAATGCAGTACACAAAACTTGCACCGAGAAAAGTGGAAAATGCCTATTTTTGATGGGGCACAGGAAATTACAGGGGCAGAACATTTTGAGAAGTATTTCACTCTTAGTAAAAAAAAGCCTAATTCAATTTATTCGGCCTTAACCATAAGCTCGTAAGAACCGTACAATTTTAATTTTCTCTCTGGTAAGAAAGAGGGGCAAACAAATCAATGAAATTGCAAACGTAATCTACTTTGCCTTACAGCACAGACAGTCTATGTCAACAGCTGGGGTCACAACCCTATCTTCACTAAATGAAAGCATAATTTAATAACTAGCTTTTTGAGTTTATTTACCGAGCTTTATTTTAAATGACAGTGATTTTATCCAAACGCTTGCTTGCAAGCAACCCATAGGCCATGAATGTGGTCTGCTGTCTAGACTACAGTTTACCTCAGATTTATTACTGTGTATTTGTTAATGTTTCAACGTTAACTAAACGGGGCTTCATTATCCGACCATAATCATCATGTTTGTGTTATTCTGTATTATATTCAGGGTAGAAACTTTCCACTACAAATATAATAGTATTTAACTGGTTTCCCATTAATAATCTACCTGTGGCCCAAGTAGATTAAAAAGGTTGGCTGATTTATTTCAGAATTATGGGAAAAATGTATCAAATGGCGGTAATGTAAAAAAAAAAAAAATCGTCCATTTATACTAATGAATTATTCATTTTTCACCCATTTTTGCCCCAGTTGTGTCTATTTTTTCCTTTTTGAAGTGAATTTTTATTAGTCTAGGGATCTGATTGGAGGAACTATAATGTCAATCATCATTTATCTCCACCCACCTGACTCGGGAAAGAAAAGTCAGGTTGACAGGGAAGATGACAGAGAGAAACGCTGTATAAAGGTACATTTTTTAAATACATATATATATACAAAAACGTTTATTTCATCACTAGACCCTAAATTAGTATTAGTCTTGAGATGACAAAACAACTTTACATAGTCAAAAAAACACAACAAACGTGGCAAAATATGAAAAAAAGATTGTCAGTATTTTGACCCGGGTCAGTACCGTTCTAAGTACTGTGTAGTTCTGAACTGCAACATTAAACACACAACTTCCCCAAATTATGGGCCAGAAAAGTACTTACTTTTAGCCACTGATCTGCCTGTTCCTCACTCTGCACTGCAAGCACTAGAGCATCTGTCCCTTGGTGAGTGATCTTAAGTTCATGCTTCTTTTTCTTACTGTCTTTCGGTACATAGCAGACTGAACAGCCATTCAGGGGAAGTTCCATTTGAGGCTGCTGGTCCTTTGAGGTTTTGTAACACTATTAAGGAAAGGAGGAAATACATTTTACAATTTAAACTCTTTTCCATGAAAAAACGAAGGGCTCGAATGGGTAAACAACTAGAGCAAAATCCAGTGGGAGAACATAAAACCTTATAGTCTGTCGTTTTTATTGGGTTAGAATGTTTGTGGTTGATAAGTTAGACATGTAAACAAAAAAAGCCCAATAATACAGTGCATATTATCTGCCATGCCGGTAGTCACTGTAATCCAAGACTGTTACATCATGCTTTCTGTCTGGTGCCAACCTTATACTTAAGCCGCAGGAACAATAATATGAACACTTGATAGCGGAGACTTTCTCAAAGTCTAGTCACAGCAATTAATCACTAGTAATTGCTGGCTTGACTCTTACTAATTATAATATTAATAATAAAGGTTTATTGTAGATTTATATTAATAATTATGATTAAAGCTACAGTTTAATCATTCCTGAAATTATTGCACATAGATGAACAAAAGTCCATAAGGAAACGGTTCTCAACCTTTATCATGCCGCGACCCCCGGCTGTGACGTCACCGCATGATGACGTTTCAGCCGAACGTCATCACGTACGCACATCACGTGGTGACGTTTGGCTGAAACGTCATCACGTGCGCGCGTCACGTGGTGACGTTTTCGGCCGACGTCACCCCACAGGAACCCTTATGAGGAGGGTCCTGCGGCCGCTTCCGCGTGCCGCAGCGGTTCTCGACCCCCAGGTTGAGAACCACTGCCATAAGGGAATTGGGCTTACAATACTCTACTATATTCTTTAGGAACAGCAGAAATAACCAATCTTTCTACACACCTTTAAAGGACCGCTAACATTCAAAAAAATTACAATTTCCATTTGGATTGGCATGGCAATTATTCAAATACAGCACATGTAAACATGTTATTTGTGACCATAAATGTGTGAATTTTATTGCTTTCTGTTTTTATCTTTACTGATAGCAGCCATGTTTGTTAAACATATCTCAACCAGTCCCACTGTTTTGTATTGTGCTTTAGATAATACGTTGTCACAAAGTATGCCCTCAAGCCTGGTTTTTAAAACTAAATAGGTAAATATCATGCTTTATTAGAAACAATTTAAAAAATCAGAAAGCACAAATTGAACATGCAGTAACTCTAGATTCATTGAAGGCATGGTTTACACTGAGCGATTCAGAAGCTGCTATAAAAAGCTACTGTTTTCATTTATCATTAGCTCTTATGGGATAGTTTATACTGGCAACAATGACGGCAGCAGTTGCTTGGAGTGAAATGGACTTCTACCTTTATGCAATGCATCTAGTAGTTGCAGTGACTAAGATATACATTACTCCTCGTAGTGTCATTTTCCAAATCTGCAGCCACTGACAAGCATTAAAATTCAACTAAAGATGCGAAAAGCATAAATAAGACTTTTTAGACTGCTTCTCTATCACTGCAATAACGCTGATTGTTTAATGCTATTACTAACTGTATATTGCATATCCTGTACAAGGGCTATTGGGTTTGTTGAATCCTTCAGCTAGAAATCAGCTCATAGTGCACAACTATCAAAAGAAAACAAGTAGTAAAAACAGCCATTTACCAATAATTTGTTTTCTTTGATGACGCACAGTAGTTTGGTCCACTGGCCGAATCTTTTCTTTCGGAGAAGGAAGGCACAAATTTTTGCATCCTTAACAAGATCCATGGAGGCTTCTTCTGAAGGCCACTGAAGTCTCTTCTTCTGCCCTTTTCCATCCTCTTCCTCCTCGTCATAGGATTCATATGAACTGCTCATCGCATCAGAGTCGTAGTCTTGCAAATAACATGAAAGGATTACATTCAGAATCCATAAGCTAAATAACTTATACCTCACTTTTAAAAAACGTTCAAATGCACTATTTGTAATTAGCTATAGTTTAACTATCTTTAACGGATCAGTAAAATATAAGGGCAAAAATTACAGGGGACCCAAAGGACTGTCATTGCTCTGCACCCCTTCAGCTTCAACACACGGCACTTCCCTCCAAGCAAATAGATCCTTAAAGTTCATTCAAATCAATAGATTCTGTTGTTGGAAATACGGAGGAGAAGATGCCATAAGGTGGTTCATTTAAATGCCCGCTTTGTAAACTATAACAGCACCCCTGTGATTGGAATGGATACAGATATCATAGTTGGGTCAATAGCAGCAGATTTGCTACTTGGGAAGCCCAAACTGAGACCTGGGGCCCATCCTGTGCATAAGAACCGGGACTATCACAACAGAAATATGAAAGCAGATTGTATGCCAAACTGGTAAAGTACAAAAAACAAATGAAAATAAAGGGCAGTTGCAGATAATTTTAGACAGGATTGTTTGAACTCAAAATGGCAGCAATGGTCTTTATAGCGACCTTTCCCCCTAACTCCTCCTACCAAATTCAAATTCTATCAAGGAGTCAGTTGAGAGGCATGCAGCCTACTCTACAACCTGGTACCTGCATATATCTAAAAAAGGGGGCAAGCAAACTGCCTGTAATTTGTATTGATTTATAGCGTTTGTTTTTCAACACCTTTTCACTTAGCACAAACTACACTACCTGCAACGGTTAATTAGAAGGTGAGCAAATGCTTCGGTCTGGGAGAATCCTTACCAGAAATGTTACAAAAGAAACTGTTCATACATCAATTTTTCCAAAAGAATCAATGTTATGTTTTCGCACAAAAGAAAAAAAAAATGACTTTACTAGATTTTAAGATTTTCAGAGGTCAAGTCAGATGTAAAGTCAAGCTGACAATTTTGGATAGGAAACAAAATTTCCCAAAACATCTTTTGTTTTTTTTAAAGTGCTCTGCAAATGTAGATAAATCATTTTCATGTTGATCTAACAAACCATATCACAGAATGGAAAACATCCAGCTACTTTTTTATTTTTTTTTCTAATTCAGAAGATGTAGAGAACCAAAAGAAAAAAAGATTGCCAGGAACATGGGCACCCCACTGTGTCGAATGTTCTAGTCCCATAGAGAAGAAACAATTCTCTGTTTATAATGACATTTTGTGAGAGATCAGCCCAGTCACTTGACTCATAGGAATGCTCTGACCACAAAATCTAATAATATACTTTTTTTTTTGTTTTTTCTTAGAGTTCCAGCATTGTCAACAAAAGCAGGGTTGTATTTAATTTTCATCTTTTCTTACTGTATTTGCGGAAGCTGTGTCAGCAACAAAACGGGGATCCGTTTTATTTCTTTTTTAAGTTTGGCAAGAGAAGTGACAGTCATTAGCATGAGCCTGCACGTCTTCACCGGCTCGTAGACTGAGACTGAGAATTCACGCCAAACTTAATCACTTTAAAATGATACCTCCTCAGTAAGGTCTGGAACACATTACTTCTGTCAGGGAGAGAGGTGAAGAGGGAACTGGCGCCTGCCAAATGTAACTAAATTCATTACCTGGGATCTGTACTGACCCAAAGTACACTGCAAATATCAGACGCAGAGTTATTCTGATCTCACATTAAACAATGTGAATTCATTCCAAGTGAGCTTCTTAAATTCATCCTCTGAAACAGGGGTTTCCCATAGGCCACGTGTCATATGCAGCACATGACCTCCAGAGATGTCCTGGAGACAGCAGAGAGCAGGCTGAGGGAGAAGCGTACCTAGAATGGCCATCTTATTGATGCCTTTGCATGCACGAGCACTATGTGCAGGTAAGGAAGCAGTGTTCAGAGGCTGGTGGCGGTTCTCTCTTAGCAAGAGTTAGGGTACACTAGGCTGGCGTTTTCCTGCTAAAAACTGGCCAGATCACCTTCCAATTCAATAAGGAACTCAGAATGCACATGGACAGTCAAAGACAGAAGAAATGAGGATAAATAACCTCCTTTCCTTCTAGTTAGTGAAAGTAGTTAGTTACATTGATCTATACATTGTAGTTAGTTACATTGATCTGCTTTTTTTTTCATCCTGTGTCCCACATGGTAGTTTTTGGCTACTTCGCAGACATGTACTTAAATGTGGCTGCCAACCTTTTAACCTTTTTTATTTAAGGAGCAGGCAAATTAAAAGGGACAGGATATCAGTTTTAATGAAAGAGATGGGAGGATCAATTAACAATTAAATAGACAGTATTTATCAGGTAGGATTTATTTAAAATAAGGTTTAGAATGCAGCAGTTCTTGCTTTACAAATCCCCTTCTTAAATATATAAATTTAGACCAGCAGTACATGAATAAAAAAGTGCAATCAAATAAATCTCCCAATGCAAGCAGAAAATGTAGGTATTTATACAGTAATACAAAACACAGCTGGGCGACATGGGCAGATATACAACCAGATCTTTGGCAAACTGTGAACTGTGTAGTGGCAATCTTTATCCAATGTCTAAACTGCATTGATTATGGTAACGCTGGATCACTCAGCACAGCAATGAAAGCCAATGACTGCATGCATGCACTAAACCAATCAAAAGCAGAAGGATTTACAAACATGTAGAACTAGGAAGATTTATAAAGCAACAGATCTACAATACTTTTCCTGAAACAAAATAGTCAAAAAGGCACTTTACAATTAATCACCATAGCTGACACTTCAAAAGTGTAAAATATTTGCACTATATTGCTAAGATATATGGGTGAAATCTTCTAATGTTGAAAACATTTTTTTTTCAACTTTTTCACCCGTTTGTGGCAAAAAAAAGGCGAAAAGCTAAAAAATTACATTTTTGACATTTTCGCCCCCATTTTTCATCCAAAAATTGAGCAAAAAATGTCCGAAATGGGGGGGGCAAGGTCAAAAACGTAATTTTTTACCTTCTCGCCTATTTTCTCTGCGAAAAACAGGTGAAAATATTGAAAAAATACATAAAATTGTTTTCAACTTTAGTAAATTTTACCCATAGAATGTGGTTTATTTCTCATCCAGAATTACTTACTGGAAGTTATGTATTCTGGAGCCTTCCCAGGGCTGAGAGGTACAGCTTCTTCATAGTAACCTTCTGGAAGTGAAGATGTTGGCAAAGGTGGTGGTCCATTATCTGGAGGCTAAGAGCAACACAGCTATGTTATTGCAAATTCTAAAAGGAAATGAGGGATTACGACAAAGGGATCAATCGAAAATGAGAAAGTTTGAGAAATTAACAATTATATCTCTATTACATTGGTATTACATACTCTGGAACTGGACTAGAAGATACCAGAGGACAGCAGATGACCTGGAAACGAGGGTTGAAGAAGACTATGTGAAATCTAGAAAAAAATTAGGCTGAACACATCTCGCTGTATGGAGACCCAAAGACCATGACAACCAGTATATATAGCAATGACTTGACAACAGTGGCATTCATGTTGTCACTTGCTGTCATTTTCTGTCAGGACAGTCTGTCTCATATTGCATGCTTGATCAGTTTTACTGGTATGTTCTGTTTAATGGCCATATGGCACAGCTTCATTTACATTTATCTAGGTCCCATCTAGATAAATAGAATGTACCGTAAATATCTTTACATTCTAAGCCATCCTTGTGGCAGTTGGCAGAAGCCATTGATACTTATGTAATACTGATTATGATAATCCACGATCATTGGGATTATTATATGGTGAACAGATTAACACATTCTAGTGAATCAACACTCAGTGGATTATGGATAAACCTACTTTCTGTTCACCAGTATGTGAAGGGAAGTGGTATCTCCATTTAAAATCCATGTTCAAAATTCTTCAGGTTTTGCTTGTCATATAAATAATATTACTATCCTGAACCATGGTAGATTTCATCTAGACGCCGTGCAAAAGACTATTTCAGTGTGGACATCTGCAAACAAATTACACAATGTAACGGTGTGTAAATTCCATTGAATACAATGGGTTGCATTTGCATGCAATAAGCCAGTGGCATACATCTACCAGTACGGCCCTTCTCCATAATTCTCAAAATTCTAAAACCAAAAGGAAAATTACATATTCTTCAAAGGAGATAAATCTCACCTTTTCGATTTTATTTCAGTTTTGAGTTTTTGCACATTTAACAGACCAAAATAGCCTGTGTTATAATTGTATGGTTTGTGTTATTATTGATGGCATTATTTAAATATGCAGCATTTCATTTTACAGCAAAGTTGCCATTTAAAAATCTCTTTAATCAGTCCTATCAATGGAAAAATCAGTTTTGATCAAAAACATTTCAGCCACTTAAACAAAGAGGCAAAACACAGCAAGGCTTAAAAGTACAAGTACGTCTTGATTATAATTATTGTACATTTAAATTAACTGAACTTAGTGTTTCTGTTCATTCAAGAATTTTGGAATCAGAGTAGAATAGTAGGCATAAGAAAATCCACATTACACGGCACTGCACCTCTAAGGACATTCCAGTGACAATGAACCACTTTAAATAAACCAAGGAATGCAACAGCAGAAATTCTGAAAAGTATTCTGCATATTTCCAAGTCCTGCGTTTGAAACTTGTCTCACTGTATGTGTGGAGTTTCTTGCTGGTGGGTTTGAAGTTATACAGGAAGAAAAATGAAGGAAATGAAACACAAGCAGTTCATGCCTGAAGCAGATACCTTTACACTGCTGGTTACTACACACTTGGGCTGGACTGAAATGTTTAGCCAATGTCAACACAGATGGAAACTATTAATGATTGTACTTGCTGTTCTTTCAAGTTACGCTACATATAGGTCTGCTATAAAACATTTCTAGTTTTGAACAAGTCATTATTTATTTTTTCTTTTTAGATTAAAAACAAATAAGGAAGAATGAGAGATCCCTTCTACGGACAAAGAAATCAAATCTCTCTTTAAGACTGATGCAGATCAAATCTTATGCGACTACCCTGGATTTCATGATGATTCTCTTAGGGCAGCGGTTCTCAACCTGTGGGTCGCGACCCCGCCGGGGGTCGCACGACCGACCCACGGGGGTCGAGAACCGCTGTGGCACCCGGAAGCGGCCACAGGACCCTCCTTATAATTGTTCCTGCGGGGTGACGTTGGGCAAAAACGTCACCAAGTGACGCGCGTACGTGATGACGTTTCGGCCGAACATCACCACGTGACGACATTCGACCAAAACATCATCACGTGGTGATGTCAGCGCCAGGGGTCGCGGCCTAATAAAGTTTGAGAACTGCTGTCTTAGGGCTATGGAACATAAGGCTGTTTTATGCCTACAATCTTTTATCCAAAAAATTAAAAGACAGCAATCAGAAAGTAACAGCTGAGAACAGTCTCTTTTTGTTGACTTTGCCAATTGCAAGTGATTCAAAGATCTTTTATTATCATAGTGAATTATACCTGACCATTCAAAGGAGGTTTATGCAGTTTATTTGGCCAGGTTGACCAAGTATTACTGTCCCATCAGCTTAACTGAGGTTTTTTCAAAAACAAGATTAATTATCCTGTCTACATAAATATGTCAAAGTTGAGGACAGCAAACCTAAAAGAACAGGTGATATGGAAATGATGGGATAGGGTATACACATGATAACAGAGTACAAGGCATCTTTCCCCCACCCTACCGTACCATTAATCGTACAGTGTCCTACCACAACCTTCCACCCAGGTATCATGACCTTACACTGGAACTTCCTATGAATGCACCTCTGTTGAGCATTCTATACTACGGAATTGTGGATTGTTCATATTACTTGCACAAAGATGCATTAATAAAGTATCCATGTTTTTTTAGAATCTCACACAGAAGCCAAATTTTTGAAGGAATGTTGTTTGAAAAAACTTCTTTCCAAGTTGCAAACAGGCATTTATTTTCTGTGGAGTTTTTTTTTTTCTTATCTAAAAGATTTTTTTTTTTTGGGTTATATGAGATTTAGATTACAGAAAATGATATTTTTTTGTAATAACTACATTTGAATCTGGGCTTTCTCATTTCATTAAGGATTTCTGCCCCACCAGTTCTGATTTTTCCTAGAGGTGCGAAAGAGTCATGACTCTAGGTTTCTTAGATGGAAATGTACCTAGTTAGGGACATAGGCAGGAAGGATTGGGAGATACTGGCAGAAAAACAATGGTATAAACAATAGTAAGAGTGAGTCTTTCAGATAATGGTCTGCCTGAGTCGTCTAATATATTCTCTTTATAAAAATAACCAGAATTCCATGGGCAGTATTAAGAAGATAGTCACTCGTGTACATAACAAATAATTGTAATTTCTAATTTATTCGGTGACAAATCCCTTACCTATAAATAGCATCTTCTCATCAATTTAGAAATGTCCTAATAAAAAATACTTTATTGAAAACTTAACCTGGAAAAGAGGCATTAGGGGTTTTGATCCCAAATCTGTATGTCCTGAGTACAGTCAATCAAGTTAATGGTAAAATAGATTATTTTTTTCTGCTATGAATGTTTCTACGTCTCTAACTTAACAGTAGTGCTCATACAGGTAGTAGGCATGGAACCGCACATTATTAGCCTATTCCCACCAGCTATATTTGTATATACAATGTACTGTGGGATTTGTGCTTCATAGCAGTGGAATGTTTAGTTTCCATTGTATACCATCAATCATTGTTGTTTTTATGACATTCCAGAGCTCAGTGAATTCTGGACATAAATCAGAGAGCCAAATACCAGCTGACAAAGGTTCCTGTGAGCTACAGATAGAGTTGAGTGACAGCTGAATTTTTTCTGGCTCAAACATTTGTAAATTTCACATAAAAAAAAATTTAAAAATCAAGATTTACAAAATTGTCATTTTAATAAAACAAAAACATTTACAATGCTGGAATTCGATGGATTTAAACAAAAAAAAGACTTTCCAAATGGTTTGTGGGAGCAGGTAAGAGATGCAGGAAATGACAAATGAAACCAAATACACTGGGTACGGAAAGTATTCGGACCCCTTTACATTTTTCACTCTTTGTTTCATTGCAGTGCTCTTAGGAACCTTGAGTGCTGCAGAAATTCTTTTGTAACCTTGGCCATATCTGTGCCTTGCCACAATTCTGACTCTGAGCTGTGAGGTCTTATATAGACAGGTGTGTGCCTTTCCTAATCAAGTCCAATCAGTTTAATTTAGCGGTTCTCAACCTGGGGTTCGAGAACCACCATGGAGCCCGGAAGTGCTTGCAGGTCCCTTTTAATAAGGGTTCTTGCGTGGTGACATCGGCCCAGAACGTCATCACGTGACGTGCGTACGTGATGACGTCGGGCCTGAACGTCAGGCTGTGAAGTCAGTGATGGGGGTCGTGGTTTCAAAAAGGTTGAGAACCACTAATGAAGAAGCAGAACCATCTCTAGGAGGATCAGAAGGAAATGGACAGCATGTGAGGTAATATGAGTGTCACAGCAAAGGGTCTGAATACTTAGGACCATGTGATATTTCAATTTTTCTTGTTTAATAAATTTGCAAAACTATCTACATTTCTGATTTTTTTTCTTTCAAGATGGGGGGGCCGAGTGTACATTAATGGGCAAAATAATGAACTTTTTTGATCTTACTAAATGGCTGCAATGAGACAAATATTTGGGGGTTATTTATCAAGCATTTTTCTGATATTTAAAGATCGAAAATAACTTTTTGATTTAAAAAAAATGCATAAAAAAGTTATTTCTTACATGGCAAAAAGAGTATTTTTAAATAGGCAATACCGACATAATAAAGACTGTTCCTCCAGCAATAGGCCTTTAAACACCCTTTTAGACTTTGATAAATACCCCCACTGAGTGAAAAATGTAAAGGGGTCTGAATACTTTCCATACCCACTGTCATTTGGATTCTCTAAGCCAATCATTAAAGCAACAGTGAAATTGGTGATTTTTTTTACACAGTTTACCCATGAAAAAGCATTTTTGTGTCATTACAAAACAACAGAACCATAAGGTAAACCACTCTGAAATAATATGGACTTTCACTTAATTTTTCTAAAAGTGTTTAGTAAATCACAATATTATTATTATTATATATATATATATATATATATATATATATATATATATATATATACAGTATATATCTCATTATATGTGGAAAAAATATGCATTTCCAATGTTTTCACAGAATTTGCCTTATTTTGCATTTTTTTTTAAATTTTTAAAACCAATTTTTTTTTTTTTCCTTATGTATAAGCACAAATGAACTGGCAGGCTATTCTATTTATTTATTTCTAAAGCATTTTTGTAGCCATTGCAACAATTTTTTCATTCATGTAGGTCTTTCTAATAAGTAATGCTACTAGGTTTTGCAATTTGGAAAATATTAACAATACGTTTATAATAAATAAATATAACACAAAATAGCACTAGAATGTGCATAGAACTTTCAGTCATTTATAACCTTATAAAAGTCTAGTTCTGACATCAGAACTAGCCATTTATAACTTGAAACAACCATCACCCCATTTTCCAGTTGAAAAATATTACTTTGAAAACAAGTTGAATCCTCATCTTTTCCAGAGTAACTTCTAAGTGCCTTTACATCCCTCCAACTGACGCAATATCCCTCAAGTGAGAAGAAATATGAGAGGATATCATGGGCTTTATAGTTACGCATGTTCTAAAACATCACATGGCAATGATGGAGAATGCAGGCTCTGAGATTCTGTAGTTTATTAAAAGTCACATTGATGTTCTATGCGCCATATATATGGTGTGACTATATCCTTATAAATTACAGAAAGGGGTACACATTGATAGCAGAACTCTGATGGGCTCCACAACCGCCCCATGAACGTGCACCATAGATGGAAGTTTCTTACCAGCCACTGCTGTGGGATTTCTGGCAGGGGCATCTGTGGTGGGGCAGGCACGCTGTTTGGCAATTCCACTTTGTGATTATGATTTTTCATTTCCAATTCTAAAGGGGAAAAAAACACAAAATCAAAAGTAAATATTTGGAAGCTTTTGAGGGAGGACACTGCTACTGAAATACTGCTAAGTGTACTTCCATAGGAGATTAAACTGTCAATTTGCTAGTCTGTTATCTTTCACTAAAAATTAGTCCAGCACGCATGCTGCTACTGCTTGCATATATTATGAAATGCTGTAGAATTTAAAACTATAGTTGTTGTAACGGTACTTACCTAGGTTCCAGGCCTTTTGGGCATTCCAGCACTAGCAATGGCT
>WMED01018219.1:0-12771 GCA_019650415.1 Pipa parva | reverse complement strand
ACATGAAGCAATAAACTTTTCTTGCTTTTACTTCTGGGAGTGCCGGTTTCTATACTTGAATTGTGTAAATAAAACCCACTGTAAGTGCCAAGCAGAGACTGGAACAAGAGTTTAAATTTAGCAAGTGCATTTCCATCTGTTCCAGGTGCCGATGTGACCAGCATCTCTTGTCAAACTCATTTTAAATAAGCAGTTCAGATTTTCTCCTGGGTTTTGAAAAAACCTCATTATGTAACTAGAGGAAGGCCACTGCACCAGTAGTATTTTCTATAGTGTAACTATATATTATGATTAAAGGGTAAATAAATTCTTTCTATAAAGAAAGCCCTATTTACCTATTTTTAAGCAATATAACAATTAACAAACTCCTCACTCTTCTCTTAACTTATCAGGGCTCAATATCCTCCTGCAACTGTTCTCTCAGGCTGAACAACTTCCCTGTATGGGAAGTGTATGAATGTAGCCACACCCTCTCTTATTCCTAACTTCTCTCTCCCCAGTCAACCACACAGGCAGTTGGACAGCTCCTATCTGCACATGCTCAGAGATGTGAGCAGGCTTTTTAGATAAGGAGATGGGGAGGGGAATTCTGACTCTCTGAATAGTGAGTCATGTCACTTGGGGAGCGGGGCTTATTGGCAGCATGCAGGAAGAGCCTGTACACAGAATGGCTGGGGGACCAGGGCTATGTAAACAAGTACTACTGATCCCCAAATTGTTTTTACATTTTAATGTTTAAGTTGCCTTTTTATACATATAGATGTCAAATGGAAACAATGTTTTATCCAAACTTTTCATAAGCTTCAAGGCAGAAGCCTGTTGCCTGTCATTTGAATACTGCTTTACTGTTGTTGTTGTTTTTCACTCTTGTTAATGCCCTTTTAATACACTTCACATACAGTATAAGCCATGATTTAAGACAATTTACCATGAATAGGAGGAGGAGGACACTTAGGGGGTAATTCAGCAAAGAGTGAACTTACCCTCCGATCCTTTGCATCAGCTTGAAGAGACTGTTACACGTTTGCTGATGTACAGCACGCGGACATCAGCGAACGCTTTAAAGGGATTCCAGTCTCAGCGAGACCACTCGAGTCGAGCCTCACTGAGACTGGAATCCCTTTAAAGCATTCGCTGATGTCCGCGTGCAATACATCAGTGAACGCATAACAGTCTCAGCGAGCTGATGCAAAGGATTGGAGGGTAAGTTCACCCTTAGCTGAATTACCCACTTAGTTGCCTAAGGAAGGGTAAACAGAAGCTGGAGTGAGCCATCACTACACCAGCCCTTTTTTGGTACCAATGACTTAGAACTTCAGGCTTTACGATCTTGATATCTGCAAGAGGAACAGTTGTATGGAAGTTGCAGTGTTTTTCACTGTAAAAAATAGTTATATAATTATAATATAATAATAATAATATATATTTATTCCTGGATTTGGACTCCATATACAGTATCAAATTACATCAACTATGGGGAGATATTTCTAGAAGAAACATTTCCAAGTTAAGTAAGACCATGGGCAAGTGAATAGTAGATGACACAGGAATATGAATAATTGCTACAAGCAAACATTTTTATCATCGTGAGTCATGCAAAAAAGATGTCTTTGGCAGAACAAGACTTCTCAACCATGTTGATCTCATTGTCAAAATAATTTTCCCCAGTCCTGCTTCATCAATCATCCCTGATCCTCAGTGTGTTGTCTGATATGAACTTGTTTTCAGATTTCCAAGGAGGTTATTGATTGCATGCATGTATTTGTATGTATATAGATGTATTCTAAATTCAAAAATAGAAACCTCGGGAGTGATACTACATACAAAATCCATTGCTAGTTCACATCCTTTTAAAGCAAAAAAAGTGAGGTTTTATTTAGGTATGCATAATATAAGCTTTCTGCCAAGGCAAGGTAAACTACTCTGCCAAGTCCCTAGTAATTTATACAGGTATGATGGGATATAGCACCAACTGATGATGATGTAGGGGGAGGCTTACGTTAGTCATGTTGTGTGTATGTATGTATATGTACGTCCATTATCACGTATGTATAAGTATATGTTCGTCAGAGTTCCAGCCCCCGAAGGCCATTTCACTCATTCCTTGCATGGATTTTTTTCCATCCTTGTATTAAATCCTGTAAACGGAAAGAGGAATCATGTGGGAAGAGTAGGGTAAAACATCCAACTGGAAAAAAATAAAAGATACTGGAATGTTCTAGGGTCTTCTGGACCAGAATGCCTTCAAGTTTCTCATCAAATGAAGAGATTTCCCTAGAAATGCGCTATACTACAAGGCAAAACCAAAACCTAAAATACATATAGGCAGAAGTTTGTATTTGTCTTTTTTTCTAGTTCTGTACCTGCTATCCAGGTATATTTCCATTCTGAGGCTTTGGCATATTACTTATAGTTTAACTATAATTACTTAAATTATAGTAATTATAACATGGTAAATGTACATACAGCTGGTTAACTATATGCAATCAGCAGTGATTAAAACAAGTGTACGTGTGTGTGTGGTGTATGTGTCTGTGTGTGTGTGTATGTATGTGTATATATATATATATATATATATGTATATATACGTATATATATATATATATATATATATATATATATATATATATATATATATATATATATATATATATATTGTGAGGTCATGAAGGAGTTAACACTGGACGGATGCAATGTTTCCTTTAAATATCGCTGTTTCGGAAGGTACATGTCTTAGCTGGGTAAGACATGAGGAAAATCCTGGTGCAAGTGGATTTCCAGCAAGTAGTGCTGGAAACAATTATTTAAAAATGTCTGGGTGGATTTTCTTGGAATGGGTGACAGGTATGGTAGAGGGGCCACCCATTCCACCTTCCCTCCACTCCAGGTTTTGTGGTTTATGATCCAGACAGATCAGGTGCTGGACTAGCAGATAGTGAGGAGGCTAATTACACCTAAGAAAGCTGGAAGGCTGTGAGCCTCAGAGAGACTGTATTACCAGGAAGGTAACGTGTGATTTACGAACTAAAAAGGTTGATGTCGTTATTGTGCCAAATCAGGCTGAATTTATGTTTCATTATTTTGCCTTTTTTTTGGTGGACCTATTTTTGTAGATAAACACCTTTTCTTAACCAAGAAACCGGCTGGATCTTCGTTTTTTGGCAAAGCTACTGCACCAAGCGAGTGAAATCCCTACAATATATATATATATATGTATTGTAATGGATATAGCGGAGTGCTGTATGAGGGAAGGTATGTTTCCCCAACAGTCTGTTCCTATGGCTGGAGTACAGCCCAGTTCTTGAGATTAGCTCCAGCTGCAGAGTAAACCTGCTTTTAAAAAGGCCGGTGGGAAAGCCTTTGAGTGGGGGTTGCTGTTGCTAAATGAGGAAGCTCTGTTGTGTGGATGGTGCTCTGAGAGACACAGAAGATGTTGCAGTCGCATCTTTTATAACAAGAATATTGTCGCAGTCACGACTTTACTAAGGAAATATTTCACAGTCGCACCTTTACAATGGGAAAATGTTCGTGGATTTGCTGTGGGAATCCGTTGTTTGAGAATTCGATAGTCAAATTCTCACTTTAGTCTACTGATGAAAATATGAGATGAGGCAAATGTCCATGGCTCCCGTGCAAAATAAATTAGTGATGAAAAGTTCAAGAGTCGTAGAAAGCCATAAATCCACTATATTTGGCAATTTAATTAATTAGATGTTTATACTAGAATCTTCTGTGCGCATCTTAAATCAAAGAAGAAGACTTTCTAGTAACAACACGTTTTTGATGCAACTTATTGCACCTTCCTGTTTTGTTCTAACAAAGTTTATACCCAAATCACTGCAGCAGGGGCATAACAATATGGGTGACTGCCCTCACAGCCAGCCCTGCATAATCCACACCTGGCACCCCTCCTGGCTCCTGTTTAGATGCAGGGGAGCTGGTGTTAATCCTGCATTGGGGCCTGCCGATGTTTAGTAATTCTACTGTTCAAGAGTTCTCTACTTGGGGTGTATATTTTCTTTTTTTTTTTTTTAACATTTGTAAGTCTTTAAGGGGCAGAGGAGGACAAAAGGTCCAAGGAATCAAATTCAGTTCCACTCAAAACTCTAATTTTCTTTAGTGTGTTAAATGAATAGGATCTTGTTTAGGAGAGGGTAAGCCACTCTACTCTGCATCTACAAGGAGGTGCAGTATCTTTGTTACCCACAAGGTGCTGCTCTCTTAATCACATATCTTCCTCCTGATGAAGCTGGACATGGAGCTGGCGGAATGCGTAGAGCAGTGGTCGGCAACCTTTTGGGCTGAGGGAGCCGTATACGTGTGGTTGACGTCACATGCAGCTCCGGATTGGCTAGCAATCCGGACTCACGGTGATGTCAGCGGCTCCTGATTTTCTAGCAACCCGGAAGCCAGTAATGTCACCGGCTCCGGGTTGGCTAGCAATCCGGAAGCGCTGAGAGAGCTCTCTCTACAGCGCTTCTTCGGTACACTGTAACTAGTGGTGCTTGCACCGCTCGTTTCAGTGAAAGAGCCAGATATGGACATTAAAAACAGCCATATCTGGCTCAAGAGCCATAGGTTGCCGACCCCTGGCTTAGAGAATACACTGATGCTACACTTTTATTTACATGTTCTTTTCCATACACATTTTTGTGAGTAGGGTTTTGTTTGTTATTTAATGTATTATTAAAGAGTTTCTACACATTGCAAGTCTTTTTGCTTGTTCCATGTGCTACTGTGAACTTCTCATACCCTGTGGATTACACACATTGATCTATTTGTTTGAGTAACTTTCTTTCTCTGGCAGTATTTGACTACCATTGAATGTCACCTTTCATGCTATCACACCCTCACTATCTAGTGAGCATGTGCCCATTGGGGCCTCATTGTTTGTAACACTTGTGTGTTCACAATCATTGGTGCATTACCTCCATTTCCTTTTATTTTCTAGTTTGAGCTTTTTATCTTCAGTTTTAATTATCTCTGGTGAGGCACTATTTGTGCACTTCCTTTCAGATTTTATACATCTACAAGGAATTGCCTTATCTTTGTTACCCACAAAGGTGCTCCTCTCTTAATCTTACGGGCCACAAGTGCTTATGAGCAAGATGTAGTGTAGAGTAAGATCTGGGCGAGTCCTGCTAGAAGATCAGTGGATGTCTTCATTGGGGCTTTCTACAAGGAATAAACCAGGTTCCTCAGACGATAGACTCCAAGAGAAGTAAAATGCCATGCTGTGGATAAAGTACTGTGAGATCACAGTCTCGTTTTTTTTTTTTTTTAAAGGATTTCTGGAATATATCTTTTTGTTCAGGTACACTTGGGTTTAGTTTAAAAGACTATATACGCAAAGACCACGCAACCTGGAAACTAATCAGTTTTTTAACCGTGCGATGCACTATAATGTTTCACCATAGGCTTTACCTTCCTCACAACAGTAATAACCTTGAAGTGGGAGCCTAGCCTGGATTGAAAGTGCACAGAAGGTGGATAACCCCATAAGTATAAAAAAAAATACATTTCACCAGACTAGATGAACACAGCACAGTTAATGAGATGTATATTCATTTCTTTAAAGTTCAGATTTTAACGCACACATCTGACTTTACAGCATACATTCCCTATATATTTCCTTTTAATATCAATGTTACTACAAATAAATGCATTATATGATAGCCGTGATTAGAGGTATAGCTGGGACTGATGGTGAGCTCTTCAGTAAAAGAGTTAAATATTTTAGTTCTGTGCCCTGATGTCTGTGGTTTATAATGGATTGATGTTTGGATGCTAATGCAGCTTTTTAAATGAGTGATCTGTCAGGTTTCCAATTTTGCCATGTGATTAATTTCCTGTAATAATTCTCATAATGTAGAGGAGGAAGAGGAAGTTATGCATCTCCTTCTCGGTGTTCTATGTATCAGTGATTTGGAACTCATTTTGTTTCCCTACTGAATTCTTTGCAACCTTCTTTGCATAAAGGACCAATAATATTTACTTGTTTGCAGCCATCGTCAATTTATAATCTCTTAAAGAAATCTTGCCGCTGTCATCTATTTGGCAAATTATTTTGAATCTCAAGTCAGGGACAAAGTAAAATGATTTTTTTGCAATAACATATAGTATTGTAACGCTATTTTAAACATTTACGGTCACACACATCCAACCTGGGACTTGCTTCACCACAGCCTTGCTCAGATCCTCAGGGGATAGGCCTTACTTACATTAGGAATAGTGCCTGTACTTTTAAATCAATAATTGGTGCCAGAGGTGGTTATTTCAAACAGGAACAGTTTATTCTCAGCACACACAGCACACCAACAGGAATGTACACTTATAAATTTAATAGCACAGTTGCATTTCATATAGGACACAGTACATACTTTGTGCATAGTTACCCTCCCATAAGCATCCAAGGAGAAGAATCTCCTCTAACCACTTTCTGGCATATGTGCGGGTATTCCACCTCATGGAAGTTACTTTGAGGAATTCTACATAGTATCTGGGATGAAACTAGCCTGATTGCTTCTCATTCCAGTCGGTATCACAATCTCCAGACCTAGTTAACTGACTCCTTAAGGCCCTGTCGCTTTAAGTCCCTGCTCTAGGTGACTGATATTTCATGCAAGAAACCTGGGTGTTCTACACACACTGTACTCCTTGTTGGGGATAGCTACCCTTCTGTAGCTAGGGCTAACTATCACTTTCTGAAGTTATATTTACAGGGGCTCTGCTAACTTAATCTGCTTACAGGAACCTGCCATGCTTTTGGTGGATGCCTGGAGCCCAAAGACTCCAAAACAACAGCATTTATCGCTTCTGGAATAACACCCAGAGATTACATATTCATATGCAGTCTCCAAGTGTAATAAATTATATACTCCACTAGATGGAGTTGCCATACAATACATTGCATATTATGGACCTGATTGACTAAAGGGTGTTCTCCTGTCACACCTCACTACAATTCGAGTTGCATCTCCAGAATAGTAGCAAATTCACGTCTCATTAGTGACTAATCTGCAAATAGACTTGTCACTGGTGTTCACTGTCGGATGCATAGTCAGTGAGATAGAAGTAGAATGTGGAGCCCTGCCATCAGCCCCCCAATTAACCACTCTGATGTGGCAAAGTCAAATGTGTGAATTCGGAAGCAGTACAACTAGCTGTATTCTATCAATCAACGCACTCCGCCACTTAGTCAATAGTAAAAGTACCAATGCACGTGCCTACAAAGGGATGCAAAGAGCTCCGTAAGATTGTGACTATCCTAGTTGCCCAAATTGGTCACTTATTCGCCACATCGCAGAGTTTGGTCAATAAGCGAACATGGGGAAGTGGCAAAGGCAAATTCAGAGTTTTACAGGACTATTCAGTCTTTAGTCAATAAGGCCCTACCTCTTAGTATACATATTGCATAATTAGCTTCTTATACACAGATTTCTTAGGAAATAAAATAACTATCATTTCATTTTCCACCATTAAGTCCAGCGTCTTTGACCCTGCAGGGTGGACTTTGTAATGTGTCTGTCAAGTCCGCTGCAGGTGCGCTGAACATTGTAATTAGCACAGCGGATATTAAACTGGGAAAGAGAAATGTTACTATAATAACAGCAATACCGGTATTATTTTTCTTAAATAAATGTAATATTTACAAAATATTTGAGTTACCAGAATATACGACTGTAAACCTGTAGTATGCATATACATTCAGAGAGTTTTTGTCATTTAAATTGGACAATGGAAATGGACAAGTAACTGTAATGTTCCTGGTAATATTTTGTACTGTAGAGCATCGTACTAGTTAATCTACTGTATGTTTAACAAGTGGAGACTCCATTAGTTTAGTGATGTCTTACTCGACATTCCTTTATACCTTGATATTATTTTATTGCTTAGTGGAAGCCCCCTAGGCTCTGATAAGAAGAGCAAGAAGTTGTTGGACAATTGAGTCTCATATTCGGTGTTTTTAGTGACCTCAAATACCATCTTCATTCAACCAGAGGCTCCTCCAGTTACATGCCTTCTGAGTGTGTAATAATACTGATTGCCTTGCAATAGGCAATGAAACTGGGAAGCTTACATTGTAACTGAGTTGTGTTAAAAATCTATAATGTTATGTTGTAGGGGGAGGTGGGGGCATTTGTCAGCTTCTCCCATTACCATGATTTCTGTTGGCAGTAAAATTAGACAAATGAACAATCCTGAACTAGAGGCATATTATTCAGAGTCTGGCAGTGGAAAGTTTGACTTTCACAAACAAAATCAAAATGTTTACTCACTCCCTAGCTTGATAAATTCTGGGGCTCTCAAACATCATTAAGAATGCCCCTCCCCTTCCCACCTTTGTACCACTCTACTACCTGCCCTCCCAAGTAGTAATACATACCGATACAAAGTTTTAAATGCATCTTTTATTCATTACCTACTGTGCAAAACCAGTGGGTAAACTGTTTCCTGTCCATGTAATCATGCAGTATATGTGCTTTACTGTAGGTTCCCAGATATAGCAAAGGACCTTTGTTCTTTTGCTATAGAGGTGTTGGCAGGCAACATTTTGAGAAGAGCAAACATAAGGAAGTTGGAGAATGCATACTTGGCTATAGAATAGAAGTGTAGTTTGTGGATCATGATTAGTCATTGGTGGTTAGTATCGCAATGGTATCCTTACCATCCTTCTTGTGTGCGTTTTCTATATTGGATTATAAAAGCTTTTAACGCATTTCATTCATGTGCCACACCATGATTTATAACACAATTATATGTGAAAATTGCTTTGCTGAATTTTCTGCCTTTCTGCAGATTCGGCAATGACCCATCCAAAACTTTATTCATACCAGTCTGCTCATCGTCTCTGCTTTTCAGTGTTAACAAGATTAAAATGCCCTACACGTTTCCTGACCCCTATTTTGCCAGTGCCATAAAGCGCCATAGTATTTGTTGTATTGTGCATAGTCCAAAGGGAAAATCAGTGTTTTTCTTCTTTAAGTACAGAATTGTTTTGTTTTGTTTTTTTTACACATAAAAAGTGGGTAGAAATAAAATGCCTAATATTTTAGAATATCTGTTTTAATGATTAATAATCTGAAAAGTTATACATGATTCTCAACATTTAGCCCTGAAGGCAGAGTGACTTTACACTTGCTCAAGAAAAGAAGATCAAATGTTGCCACTAATAAAAAAATGAAATAGTTCAGCCCATTTCATTTCTTAACACATAAAGCTATACAAAGACCTCTCTTTACGGACGCTTACATATCATTGTTATTTTGTTTTTTGGAATTTTAACACCATTAAATTTGACCTTTTAAAGTGATTGTGTAGTTTTTTTTAACTCTGTTTTAAAGGTTTCGTTGGTGGTTTTCTAATGCGCACTTGATTAAGAGGTGCTCCTGAAACATTGTGCGACTGAGGGCATTGCTCTTTTTGAATTTTTGTTGAATAACATTCTTGTGGTAACAGTTTTGAACTTTAGATTGTGCTATCATAATCTTTTTTCCTGTCTGATATAACATGTCCTTCTTCATATGACTTAGAAGTAATTTAGAAGGAATGTGTTTAGTTTGGGTGCTTCACTAATAAGAGCTATATGATCCTAAGACCACAGATACAAAGAACAATGCACAGTTCATCACACTATGACTTTTATAAAGGTTTGAGTAGGATGGACTACTTTAGTTGAGTTTGTCAATATCAGGAAATAATTTGTTTCCATCTAACGTACTAATAAGCCAACACAGAAGACCAGAGGACATCACCTGGAGTTAGGTAAAAGAAGATTACAATTTCCCATGCAACAATTAGCATAGTGAAGGTCTTCATTAAACCTGGTTCTGTTAGCAGATGGTGCAGGATTATAAGATTATAGTAGGCATAATAAAGGAAGAGACTGAAGCAATACAAGCACAATACTACCTATATCTATTTAGCTGGAACATCTAAATCTAAAAGGTTTAGTGGTGGGCAACTTAGTTTAATTTGAGTAATATAGGGAGTTAAATATATAGAAAGACTAATGACCTCAAAAATTAGTCTCAAACTTCAAAACTTTTGAAAGAAACAAAAATGATTGCAACCTTGTAAAATAGGGCCCTGGTATCAGCAGCATAACCAAACATTCTATCTTTCAGAGCACTAGCATTGATTTTTATGCATATATTTTATCTTTAGTTATTCATGCTTAATATCTGTATTTATTGACCTATTTATTTGTATTTATTGACCTATGTCGCAACACATTGTTAAAGCTCTTATTACCCTTCTATCTGTGTATGTAAGTCTTCCTCCCACTAGGATTGTAAGCTCTACGGGGTAGGAACCTCCAACCTCTTGTGTCAACCACAACCTAGCACTTAAAGTGATGTATCCTTGTGATATTTTACTTGTATTGTTTAATGCACTTTCCCTTGTCTGTATTGTACTTGTATTGCTAAATTGTACAGCGCTGCATAAATTTGTGGCGCTTTATAAATAAAATTATACATACATCTTTGAGCCTGAATGCAGGATCCACTGCTGCTACCCCTATTGTTATACCAATGCCTTCTATATATTACATAGGATACCATCCATATGCCAATGAATAATGGACCTTATAATTTTTCACCAATCGGGAAAGTTTTTTTTGTATACATGATTGATTGTTGATGATCACTAGATTTTTAACTGAAGGCTCTGTGCAGGTGCTGATATGTATCTACTCATCACACTCAGAAAGTTAATTCCAAAGGAGAGAGAGTATATCACAGTGGCCTTGACTTCAGAGTCCCTAAAACACTACCAGTTAGGGGATCAGTGTAACATGTTAACTGAAAACTTTAGATGAACTTTTACTTGACAATGCGGAGGTCTATGGTTACACCATTGTATATAAATATATAGAAGTCTTACTGTAACCCATGTCTCCATTGTGCAAGTAAAAATACTATTGCCAAGATATGCACAGTGACAAAAGAAAGAACTAGCACTTTCATTGAGTGCACAGTAGGGCAAATGCATGTAAGAACACAGTCTGTGAGCACAGAGACACTGTGAAAGATGGTTGTAAATACAGTAAATGGTTGGTAGATGGTGAGTGCATATATTTAATTTCCTGCAGCATTACATTGCACAATAGTGAACTAAGGTGGACATCAACAGCATCTTATTCGGTGCTTAATCTCCAACCTCTTTTCACAAAAATTGCAAAGAGGCAGCAGGTGAACTTGCCATCGACTGGGCCTATTGTAGTTGAGTAGCTAGTGGTATTGGAGTTTGTAACTGGCCTTCATTTTTTTAAATTTATTTTAAGTAGACTTTTTTTTACTTTTTCTTGACTTTTACATTTTTGTAGCTAGGGACCATTAATCTAAAAACTGGACACTAAGTTAAGTACAGACTGGAAAAGAAATGGCACATAACAAAATGGGTCTTCATTTGTTTTGTTGGTTGTCAGGGCTCAGATACCTTCAGCAACCAAAAAGATTATGCAAAACAAAGTCAAACAATTCAAACTCGAAACAAACTCATCCGGGAAATGGTCTTCTAATGGCATCATGACTACGTACGTCATTCTAAATAACCCTTTTAACTCAATTTCTTTAATATATTTCTAAAGAACATGACGATTCATTTAGTCTTTCCTGTCATGTGACAGAATGTGTGACATTCTGATGTCATAAAATAATTTGAAAACAACATCATGTAAAATTCTTTAATTTTCTGAGCTCAGAAGGCACTTTTGTGCTAGCAAAGTTTCAACATCAATGCATTATTCTATAAAAAAATGTATCAACAACATGTTAATTATTGTACTTTTAATTTCTTACCGTATCTGAAACAAAATCACCTCCAATCTCCCTCATGCCTTCTTTAATCCTCTCCAGTGTCATTTTTCTTTTTCTCATTTCTTTCTCCCTGGGTTGCAGCTGATAGAACATTTATATTTGCTCACTATTATCTCAGTGTGAGAGATCAGAGACATTGGACAACAATCACATTGCCAGCAGACTCTCTTGGTGTGCAACCTCCAACATTCTCTCATATAAAAAATGTACAGAAAAGGCAGGGGGCAAATTTTTTTATACGCTGGGCCTTTTGTAGTTGTTTTTTAATTGAATCTGGCTCTTAAGGTTAGGTCTATAACTCTGTATCAACAAGAGAGGAATGAGCCCTGGGTAATAAATGACTGGAGAGAGAAATGTTCCCTAGGCCTTCATGAAACTTACTAAATTCAAGAAACTCTTTTCTGTAAAGTGTAACAATGCTGAACATACAAATTGATAAAGTTTTTGCTATGGTTTTCCTCAATCCTCTGTAGTTAGCTTAGGGAGTCAACATACCTCAATCCACCTAAGCTAGCACAAAATCAGAACATATACACCACTTAAAAAAACTGGGAGGAGTTTATATCATCATAATATTGTTAAATCAGAGAACATTACTTTCTGAATTTACAGATATGAAAGTGACTGTTTTTATAAATTATTACAATGTATAAAGGGAGGGTTGTGGGTGCTGCCAGACACAGTCCACAGTTCTTTGAGTCAAAAAATGTGATCATTTTAAGTTCAAATGTTTTTCTTTCCTGTGTGCTAGTGTCCTTTCAATACCCTTATTTCCCTGTTTTGGATATTGTGTTCAGCCTATGAAAAGTGATGTCCAATAGGAACACAGAGATCTCCCTCTTTGTGATGTTGCATAGTGTATCTATGTGTATTCATTCTCTTTGTGATATTGTATTGTGTATCTGTGTGTATTCATTCTCTTTGTGATGTTGTATAGTGTATCTGTGTG
>WMED01018218.1:0-12772 GCA_019650415.1 Pipa parva | reverse complement strand
CTCTCTGTGTCTGTCTCTTTCTCTCTCTGTGTCTGTCTCTTTCTCTCTCTGTGTCTGTCTGTCTGTCTCTCTCTCTGTGTCTGTCTGTCTGTCTCTTTCTCTGTGTCTGTCTGTCTGTCTCTTTCTCTGTGTCTGTCTGTCTGTCTTGCTCTATCTCTGCTGTGCTTTCTGAGGTGATTTATTAATATGTATTGTAGAAAGCTCTAAAGTCAACAATGGCAGTGGGATTTTATCTTTTTTTGTTTTTTTATGACCCTACTGGACTTCGTACTGAAAGTTGCACAGAAGTTTCACACTCCTTTTGTTTTTTGCTCTACAATTAGTTCCTCCTTGACTACAGGCTGAATAGTCATCTAAAGTCCTGAATTCGCATTTGATTGACACTTCCCATGTTCACTTAGTGAGCAAACTGTGCGAGGTAGTGAATATGTGACCAATTCGAGCGAGTACATTAGTCGCGATCTTATGGAGAACTTTTGCATCAATGTGCATGCGCGCGCACAGGTACTTCTACTATTAACCAAGCGGCGGAGTCTGTCGAGGGAGTGAATGCAACAAGACGAACAGCTCCAAATTCACCATCAGAGTTGTGAATGTGGGCGTTAATGGCAGAGCTCCCATGTGGCATATGGCGACTATTCATTCAAAAGTAACAATAGCAACTGCGACTAAATTAGTCTACTACTAAACATGAACTAGGGACATGGTGACAAAGAAACAGATGTATTTACTTATATATAGTTAGTGGCACATTGCGAGGATGACATCACTGAACTTCACTGGGGAAATTCACTCTATAGTCAATAAGGCTCTTCTCCAAATCGTATGGAACTTGTTGACAGATGTGTTGAGTTATACATAGTATCAGTTGCCTTTCATGTAACTTCCTGTAATTTATAACCTTATAAATAGATAGTTTTGTCATCAGAACTAATTTGTTTTTAACTTAAAGCAACCACCTCCCGCTTTGTAAAACTGCCATGAGTTTTATAAAGGATAAGGTACTGTAACATAAATGATATTAAAAGGACATACATGGGACCTGCAGCCTTGTGGTTTTATTTGCTCATGGAACTTCCAGGGACTGAAGGGTCATATTATCATCAATGTAATTGCACCTAAACTCCAGTGATCAGGTTGCTTTTTTGAGCTCTGCCATAATTCTGCACATTATTTGATAGGAAAAGTAATTATCCTCATTGTTTTGCAAAAGAGAGATCTTGAAAACGTGACCTGCTGGGGGGCGGGGGGGTTATTTCAGAACCAGGGTAGAGGAACTCTGAGCTAAGGAAGATCAAAAACCAAGTTCCTGACTCAAAATCTTCCAAGGCTGGGGAGGTCTGTTCTTCAGAAAGATTCTGTACACGTGTAAAATAAACTCATGTTTGACAAATTTTACTGCAGTGTCTACTTTTTAAAGAGAAAACAACTTTTAACCTTATGAAGAAAAAAAAGACAACCCATTGTCCAACAGAACGACTGGAACAAACGATGAATAGTCTAAATGCCTAAAAGCCATTTGTCAAACTGACTTTGATAACCCAACACTCAAAAAGACCCTTTTATGTTTATGAAAAAGCATGACGTCAAAGCGATTGAAGAAAATAGTATCAAAATAGAAGTCTACACTATCACTGTATCCAACTAGACTTGTATGAACGTTTTGCTTCTTAACATGCGTAACTAATTAGCTTAGCTTGTTATAAGTGGGGGGGGGACTTCTGGGATGAAGGTTTTTTAACTTGCTGTTTAGTCCACTTGGTGGTGGTTGTTCCCATAAGAAGCTTCCGATCAGGAGATAAAATTAAGGGATTGTAGAATATAACCTAGACAGATAACACAAGTCTTTCACATCCTATCATGCTGGAAATGCTTGATTATAACCATTACCAGGTGGGAATTTTTATTTATTTTTTTTAATTGTTGTTTTTCATCATTACGAAGCTGTAGTGTTTGTAAAGTTTTATCCAAATGTCAAACAAATTTGTCTGTGTTAGAATATTTAATTGCTGTATATTTTCTATTTATTTTTTCTCTTGTCAATACTATTATACAACACGTCATGGTTACTAACTGTAGACCTTTTCTATGTTCAATAATGTATATATTTATTCATTTATATAACGCTGTTATATTACACAGAGCTTTACAGAAATTCACCATCTACTTCAGTCCCTGCCCCGTGGAGCTTACAATCCAGTTAACCTATTCAGTCACACACATAGACAGACACAGATGTATGATTTTGTGGGAGGAAACCCACGCAGGTGCGGAGAGAACATACAATCTCCATGCAGATGAAGTTCAGGGTGAAACAGAACCCAGAACCCAGCGCTGCAAGGCAGCAATGCTAAACACTGAGCCACCCCATTGTCCAATAATATAAATAGGTGACCTCTGTAGTCTGCAGGTTGTTTAAAAGTTATATTTGATGGAATGTAATATTTGCCGTCAATGCAGAGAAAGCCCTGCACATATCTTTAATGATGCATAATGAAACATATTTAATGCGTGTATCGGGGGCAAACACATAGCAGATGTCTGTGCAGAAGTGCAAGCTATGGTATAAAAGAGATCAGAAATGTGCAGATTTTTAAGTGGCGTTAAAAATGCGCTCTTTGCGCTTAAATATTTGCAAACACATCTATGCTAAAATAGCACACTTTTAGAATATTGCATACATATGAAATAACCCATACTCTTGGTACTAAAGCTGATTATGTTCCCACAATTGTGTCCGATCACATGCATCTGGACCTTTACTATATTTTAAATGGATCGCAGCAGCTAGCCTTCCATTTTTCTCAATTTCTACTCCTTTTCATTAACACCTTTTAGAAAAGTCTATAAGTTTTTGACTAGTTAATGCGGAAGGAACAGCCTGTTTTCATTAATATTGTTGTTTTCACCTATTTACAAAGCTGTTCAAAGCAAATTTTAAAGAGATCCCCTGCCTCGGGCTGGCTTAAACCATTATTCCCTAAGGAGATGGTCCTGTCACTTATCCACAATTTAAAACATTTTCCCAATGAAAATGGATATTGATAACGCTCTATCATGGAAGGGAGACCCTAGAAAAACATTGCAAATTGTGCTGCTTTCATCTGATCAATTTTTAACAATAACTATTTTTTTTCACGATAATTTTATCAATCTTTTAAATATCAGCGAAATTGATAAATACAAGGAAATTAAGAGGAAAAGGATGAAAAAGGTCTTAACAATTCCTACTTAAGACAAGAACCAATAGCTTAATTAGGGGTACCTTTATCTGACACAAGTAACCATTTTAATTCAGTTATATAAATATGTGAAAGTACCAGTGACTATAAACCAAGAGGTGTGCAGCTGATATAGGCACGGTAGTATTGTATTCAGCATATTGTGGTTGTTTTATTTTTATTCATTGTCTGCAGAGGTAAATAAAGGACACGTGTTTATAACGGTGTATGTTAAATCTCCTTTTTATATTTTGATTGGATTAATTAGATGCTGTCTAATCAAGGTGGTTCTGGTGCAAGAAGAATTGAAAATTTGAAATAAGTCCGAGTCATTTATAATAATACATTGATGGAAGCTGTTATTTACATAATGTAAAATGGAAACGTTAACCTTCTCTCCAGTAATTATATGAGAGTTGAGATGATCTTTTCTTCTTCAGAAATGTATAATTCCCTGTTTAAACAATAAGATGTGTTCATTACACATCTTACTATGGAACAATTAATGAAACACAAGCTCAAGCCTTAAAGGGGCAGTAGTAAAAAAAAAATAAAAAAGTCTCATAATTTAACTTTTTGGGTTTTCGAGGGGAACCTTGTCAATATGTATAATCAAAATATTAACTGAAAGCAAAATTATTATGTGCGTGTCTGTTTATGCAACAGATGCAAGATGCCTGCAAGAAACAAAGAGAAAAACAAGCGCAAATCAATCAAAAAAATCAGGAATTTAACTTCAGAGGAGTACTGTGAATAATTGACTGGCGTGCCAATGCAAATAGGATTATTCTGTTTCTGGTGTTACTGGTTTCTAAAAAAATAAAAAAATCAAATCTGAAACTGTAAGACTTAAAAAATAATGCCTGTATTGCATTTGCTTTTGATAGGTGCAGACCCACCTTGAAAATCCTACCAAGTACCACATCCAGCAAGCCCAGAAACAGCAGGTAAAGCAATACCTGACTACAGCCAAACACTCTGGACAAGCTTTAAGCTTGCCCTGTCCAAATCAACCTGGTGATCACATCATGCCCCCAGGACCGGGAAGCAGTGCTCCAAACAGTCCTATGGCAATGTTAACAATTGGTTCAACCTGTGAAAAAGAGGTAACTGCCTATGTCTACACCACATGAGCTATCCCAGTATGAGAACCATGCCAATAATCAGAGAAAACAACCATCCCCTACTTACTGACTTTCTAATTCTGTGGTTTCCCTGATATTATTACTTTAAATCCTTTCATAAACCTTGAACATAATAACATGTGACGTTTAACTCCGCATTAAAAAAATGTCTATATCATTTATTTTTCAATTTAATTTAAAAAAAAAAAACACCCATCCACCTCTAAATACTAACCTTTTTTGCCTCTCGGTGAGGGTTTATATACTGTGCCTAGTTCGGTCTTGCTGCTTTTTGTATTTTTTTTTTACCTATTGAAGAAAAAAAAAATCAAAAACCTTTTTCCAGGAAAAAAAAAAAAGGGGGGAGGGGGCGATTTTTTTTTCCCCAAAATTTAAGTATGCATGTTGTTATATACTTTATTATTGCTAAATCCTTAAACTCTTTATATTTTTCTTGTTATTGTTTAATAATAGAACAGATGAAATAGTTTATGACATCATCTTTCTAAATTGTGCATTATATTTTACATGAAAGAAGTGACTTCATTTCAATACCCTGTTTCCCCGAACATAATATCTAGTGCGTCTTTCTGAGCAAAAATTAACATAAGACACTGTGGGCGAAATTTTTTAAAGTCGAAAAGGCCCTTTTTGTTTTTTCAACCTAACAATTCCATGAAAAAATTTTTGAAAGTTATTGAAAATCAGAATTGAATTTTTGATATAGCAATATCGATTTTTTTTTTTAATTATTGATATTATGGATTTTCCATAGAAATAAACAGATTGAAAAGTTTCGATCAAATTTTTGATATTGCTTTATTGGGAAAAATCTGATATCGGCAAAAATTAATGGATATCGAGATATCTGTAAACTCAATATTGCGATATAAATAAACAAATTATGTCTAGAGCTGGACATAAATGTTTTCTCTACAAATAGTGATTCAAATGGCAGTAAATCAAAAATTCTCATACGATCACACAGTGAAAAAAATTAACATGTTATCGGATGTAATGGCAATGACTGCCTTAAAAATAAAAGGTTTTTGACAAATTACATAATGCGAGAACGCAGTATGAAAACTGAGGTTTTTTTTTTTTTAAGTATTTTAATATTTTTATTTTAATATTATCCTGATTCAGTTACTCCATTTATAAAAATGCTTTTAATTTTTTTTTTTTTAACAAGACAATAGATTTGTATATATTTGAAACTGAAAATGCGGTATTTACTTTGCAGATGGATGATGTGATTGACGATATCATAGGTTTGGAGAATAGTTACAGTGAAGACATTATCTTGATGGACCCTGCTATGCAAATGGCAAATACGGTAAGGTGGAACTTATACTCATCATTGTGTCGTTTTTATTAAACGTGAATATTCTTTATAAGATGACAAGATATGATCAAAATCAAGGTGGCATTTGAGTCTAATGAGTTTATAATGTTTAATGCTAAATTGTTTTCATTGTGGTCGACTCTATAAGATGATAAATCCCTAAAAATAGATGCTCTGTTTGTGCCTTTTTAATTCATGGCATCAAAATCTGTCTTCTTTTTATGGTTAAGACAAAAAAGACTTAGAATCTGGAGTAGGGAGCGTTAACTTGGCCAGATATGTTTGGTTCTTCTGTCGTTTAAGGACTGTTTTGGTTAGAAGGCAAAGATTTTTGTGTGTCTTTTACAATATGGAAAGGCTAGTATTTTGTAAGAATTCTCCAAGGGCACATTTTACTGACAATGTGCTAATTTAAAGATGGAGTTCCTAAAAAAAAAAAAAAACAAAAAAAAACTTTAGCTAAATCTAGCAATTTTCTTTAGCTTCTCTAAATACCTAAAGAAATAGCCTGAGTTTTTTTTTTCTCTGCTTATTACTAAGGCATTCTGTAAAACCGCCCGCAGCCAAGCAAAATATAGTTTTCCTTGTGTAGCCAAGTTTTTTAGAATGAATTATTTTTGCTTAGAGACAGATATAGATGTGGAACAGCCATTGTTAGAAATATGTCCATCAGTGAATAATTATCTTTCTAAATAAATACCCAGAAAAAAAAAGTAACTATTTTAAATGGATACGGGTTAAAGGTTTGCTAAAACTATAGATTTTATGGGCGAAATTTATTAAACTCTGAAAAGCCCATTTCGGCTTTTATGAGTTTAATCGGACGAACACCCAGAAGTTTCTCGCGGTAAGTATCGCGAGATTTGTTTTGATCGATACTTACCGAGAGAAACTATACTACACTAATGTAAAGTATGGTCACCCTTTCCATGGATATATTCAATGGAAAAAGTTCCTCTCTGTAAGAATCGATCAAAAAAATCTCGCAGACTTACTGCGAGAAACTTCCGGTGTGTTTACCAGATTAATAACTCTGGAAAATCAAAAACGAGCTTTTCCAAGTTTAATAAATTTCAACCACTTAAAACTGATTTTAATTAATATATTTAATTTTACCTGACCTTAATTTCCAAGGAAAAAAAAAAAAAATTACTGTTGTTTTTATCCTGTCCTCGGAAAAATAAACTAAATTGTCACTAACAGAACCAATGTGCATTTGAATATAGCATCTGATGGGAACTGATAGGTGTGTCTTTATTTCAGGGTTATTTAGTGATTGTTTTGTAAAGATTTGTTTAGATAGGGAAACCAAAAATAAAGGATGTTGTAAACTTTATGGGAAACTATCAATGTTTTAACTATTTTTTTAATTTTTTTTAATTTTTAATTTTAAATTGATAACAAAATTAAAAGGAAACATTAGTATCAATCTATAAATTATTTTCCATACTATCACCAAAATAATCCAGGTTATGTTTCCTTTCCCATCATTTTGCATTTGTTATTTCCATCGCTTTTTTTTTTTGTATTTTCTTCCAATAAAGTAGTACAGATTCAGGATTTATTTTTTTCAGATTAACCAAACTGGATCATTCCTCGCAGATGTGAGTTTTCACCCCTTATTTATATTAACAAAGCAGACAAATAAATATATATATATAAATAACCTTTTTTTTTTTTTTATTAACACCCAAATTATTACATGTAGAAGTAATCTGTGTGTGGATCAATAAAACCAGAAAAATAAAATTTCTATTCGGATTGGCATGGTAGTTATAACCATTCAGTACTTTTAAAGATGTTACCTTTGTAGTAGAATTTCCGCTTTTTGTTATTTTTATTCATTTTGTTGCTGTTCTCACTGCTAGATGCAGCCATTATTTTAATGAATTGGACCTCCTGATGCACTTCATAAATATTTATTATTTAAGGGTCCATAGGGAAAGAGTGAGCAGGGTGGGTAGTTGTTTACTTTATATTTTAAAGATGGCTGCAAGCTACAAAGAGAAAAAAATAAAAACAAAGTAATGCCAACCAAGAATTCAACTTGAAAAATACAATTAAAATTAAAAAAAAAAAAAAAGTACTAGATAAGAATAACTACCATGAAAATCCAATAAAATATTATATCTGGTGATACTGGTCCCTTTGAAAAGCTTTATGTAGAGTAAATATTAATTCTGATTTTTTGTTTCTTTTTTTCCCCTAGCTGCCTGTCTCTGGTAATTTGATTGACATTTATGGAAATCAAGGTATGCCTCCTCCGGGGTTAAACATCAGTAATTCATGCCCCGCTAATCTACCCAATATCAAAAGAGAGATCACAGGTAAATCATTTAAATATTCGAGAGTAGCAAGACCAATATCTACACATAAGAAGCGCCAGGAACTTTTGTTTCTTTCTTGGGGAAACTACTGTCTTTCAATTAAACTCGAAATGGCAATAGTCTAACAAATAATTTACAGCATAAGAAAAAAATAAAATTATAATTAGTAAAATAATGGTTGAGGTGTTTGATGGCATGCAATATAACAGAATTAAAATAAAATAAGGCTGTGTCTATATAGTTAAATTCATCGACAAAAATAAAAGCAAATATACCATGATTGCTTAACATAAATAATAGGATGAATGGCAGGCGGGATATTTGATCTTCTTGTTCTCCAATAAATGAAATAAGCTCCACCATTATCTTGCACATTGCTTGTGTTCTTGTACACATCTGTGTGTGTGTATGGCCTGCCTAAAGCGGCCTATTCATGCCCAGATTTGGTCATCTATTTTAGCCAATTTAGGCCAAAATGTTCTCCAGCCTGGGTATATATAGGGGGTCCTAATGTTAATTTTAAAGGATCAACTAATGACCTAATTAGATCAGCATTGATCATTCTTACCGTATTGATCCACCAGGCGTAGGTTCCCTATGAGATCCAATCAGTCCGGCCTCTGTAGTTGGACAATCACAGGCAGGAGAAAGTCAATAGTGTCGGGGGCATTAGGGTTGAAATGCTCGTGCACAATGATGCTTGGAATGTCATTATGTTTTGGTAACTCTGGCAGCACAAAAATTGCAACTTGATTATGATGCAACTCACAGTTCCACCATACACATTCATACAACTTCACATAGAGATGAATGGGGACGTGATTCTTTGTGTGATTGATCCCATCACACCACAGCTATATTATGACGCAACTATTTATGAAAATGATGGCATGTAGTCTAAAACTACTATAATATTACATTGATCTGTGTCTGGGTGACTAGTTACGGCTCCCAAAAACTACTGAATCTGTATTAGAAGAATGGCCCAAGCAACAGTGTCACCTGGAACAGATGGTTTCTTGATATTGGTGTATGCTACTGAAGAATGTAGAGTAGACCAGACATCACAAACAATTGTAAACTTCTCCCCAGTTATTCAAGCACAGCACGTTAAAGCGGTAATCATAATGTACAGGGCCATGATTAACAGTTTAAACCCCATAGGACTGCACTTGCATTAGTGGGGTGCAGAGTTTACACAGGACAGTACAATCGGTTAGATGCAGCATGCAGTTGTAGCTCAGTTTCCAACATTAAAATCAGTGAGGATGAGAGCATACATTTTATTGTACAAATCATATATTCATATAACAGCTGTCTGCAAATAATGAACTCCTCCAGACATTTCACTCTCCCCGAGGTTCCTCAAACATTAGTTCCCAACTTTGGGATGACACTTGGGGTACATTGACTTGTTATTCTTATTCAAACATCTTTGGATTATCTGTAGTTATTTATTAATGATGGAACTGCTGAATATAGTTGTCTAATTAGTCATGACTAAATTATGAAATAGATACTGCCGTATGCTTAGAGTAAACCACCCAGAAATCCCAGACTCCTCTGTTCAGTCAACAACAATCAACAGCATATCTTTAAACCATGACAAAGTTGTGTTAAAACGTAACTGTACTAAGATGATGTTGATGGGCATCAGGCATCTTCACATAGGAATTTATTTAGGCATGATAGTGTTTCGCATCATAGTTTGCTTTTACATTTGTATATATTACAGTTGTGAATTTTTTGTTTTTTGGCTTATTTAAATACAAAAAAGCTGGGAAATAAGATCTTCTTTTGCCCATGTACTGTGTTCTGACTGACAGATTGAAATGTGTTTCTCCTTTTTTGCAGAATCGGAAGCAAGAGCTCTGGCAAAGGAGAGGCAAAAGAAGGACAATCACAATCTCAGTGAGATATTATATATATGTGTATATATATATATATATATATATATATATTTACTTACCCTGTGTGTCTGTTTGTATCTATAGTTTCTCTATTCATCCATACATTAATGCAGGGGTCGGCAACCTTTTGGGCTGAGGGAGCCATATATGTGCGGCTCCCTGCATTAATGCATGATCTCCAAGTGGCTGAGGACATACCTACCTTTGAGAATTGCAAGTGGACAGTCCAATACTGACCGTTATTATGATTAGCGTTTATGATGGACAGCCCTTTACAATAGTATGACAAACAAAGAACTCTTCAGTAAACAAACAAACACGGTTCATAGGGAGAAGCAAATTGGGAAAAAGTTATTTTGCTTCAGGGTCATATCAGGAAACAAATACAATGAAGTATTGTTTTGGAAAAGGAATTATTATGACAAATTAACATTAACAACTCACTTCATTGATATTGCATATGAAAGTGGTAGAACTGCCAACAGCAGGGCAGTATGGGGCATGTTCAAGGGTCATTTTGTGACACAGAGGTCATTTTGTAAGCACAAAATAAATCTATTATATTCTGTATGCACAAAAAATTTCTTGCTTTGACAAAGTGTTTTTTGTGGACATGAAAAAGTAGATTTTAATACAAAAATAGATTTGTAAACTTGCTAATTCTGTGTGAACAAACAATATTTAGGGTATGCGAAAAGCTATGTTGTACATAATTGCATTTTGTGTGCACAAAATAGCATTTGTATGTACAGAATAAAATTTTGTAAAAAAAAAAAAAAAATATTCCTTTGTAAAATTTAATTCTGTGCACAAAATAGAATTATGTGCTCAAAATGTTGTTTTGTGCACTCCTAATAAAATTTTGCATACAAAATGTTACTTTGTATGTACAAAAATTTATTATGTGCACAAAATAGAATTTTTTGGACAAAATGTGGTTTTATGCTCATTGAATTTAATCTTGTGCACAACATAGTATTTCTGTGCACTGAATGACATTATGTATGCAAAATAATTTTGTTTTATTCATAGAATCAAATTTTGTGTGCAACATACCAATGTGTTAACATAAGCTCTAGTCTACATTTTCTGACCAATAAAACTTTTGTAAAACACTATTATTTTTATGCCACAAGATTCTATTTTGTAGCACAAAATATGTTTATTTTAAAATGATAGAGTCCTGTAACAGTTTTGTACAACATAATAATTTTTGTGTCATAAAATGCTGTTTTGGAATACAAAGTAACTTTGGTGTCATAGAAGCCCTCCTCTTAAACAAATTACCCCCCTTGTAAACATTTAAGGGTGGAATTCAGCAAGCAGCGAAGTGGGCTCCAAAGTGTTCGGCTCACTTCGCTAATAGTAGTATACGCATGCTGATGTCCTGCGCGCGGACATCAGCGAGCGCATTAAAGGGATTCCCGTCTCGGCGAGACCAAAAGAGTTGCCTCAGCGAGATGGGAATCCCTTTAATGCACATGCTGATGTCTGCGTACAGGACATCAGAGAGCGCATAATACCATTTGCGAAGTGAGCCGAACGCTTCGGAGCCCACTTCGCTGCTTGCTGAATCCCCCCCTTATTGTCTCAAAATGCAATATAATTTTAATAAAGATTGGTTTCACAATGGTTTAATTTTGTGGCATATAAAATTTAGTGTGATTTTTTTTTTTTGTCTTATTCATTATTCTTCTGTGGCAAAAAATTATATTTCATGACACCAAACTTGCAACTTGTAAATGCAAAATCATTTTTTAGATATCCAGTCATGATTTTGTGGCTGCCAAATACATTTTGTGTTATGGAAGAATGTTTTGTGACCACAAAAATATATAAAAATACCTAATGAATTTTAAAATGTAAGAGACATTTACATACAGTGACAATATTATTTTGTGTTCACAAAATTCATTTTTATGTAGCACAAAACTAACATTTGGTTTACAAAATGACCAGTGAACAAACGGCTCCATAGGGCAGAGATGTGTGAAGGATCTCAGATGTTTAGGGCAATTAAAGGTAAGCACTGGGAGTTTAAATTGGATTCAGTTTCTGATGGAGGAGCCTGTATAAGACTAGGTTCACACTAGCGTATTATGTGCAGCGCATAATACGCTAGTGTGAAAAAAAAATGCATAAATACGCCAGTCATATTTTTCTATTGTACTTACCAGCGACAGTGTGAATGCTCCCTCAGCGTTCACAACACTTGCATTGCATAGTGTGGTTGCATTTTATGCGCAGCGCATCATACGCCGGTCAAAATGCGACACACAGCGTTCCAGACCCAGCGTATGCACATCATACGCTAATGTGTCCGGAACTAGGTAAGAACCTATTGGCTTTAATTGAGCCGTATTTTTTTTTCACACTAGCGTATTATGCTCTGTGTATAATACACTAGTGTGAACCTAGCCTCGCAGTGGAGTATCTACAATTTCACAGCCAAACCCCCCACACATACAAACACACCTACCCATTGATCTGCCCCACCCCCCTCTCTCTATGTATGTATGTATATATAATTTTATTTATAAAGCGCCACAAATTTACGCAGCGCTGTACAATTCAGCGATACAAGTACAATACAAACAAGGGAAAAGTGCATTAAACAATACAAGTAAAATATTACAAGGATACATCAAATTAAGTGCTAGTTTGTGATTGACACAAGAGGTTGGAGGTCCTTGCCCCAAGGAGCTTACAATCTAAGTAATGTACATGGATTTTGAGAGGTTTTGGTTAAGTTTGGAACTGCAAGGGCAGTGATAAAGCATTGAGGGAAGCATGCAGAGGTAGCAGACAAGGCCACCAAGAGTTGTAGGCAGAGCCGACTCTGGCC
>WMED01018217.1:0-12772 GCA_019650415.1 Pipa parva | reverse complement strand
TTGTCTGGCAGAAACCTTCCCCATTATGCCTTTATCTGCACAAACCTGTCTGTTCTCTGAATTAGCCACAAATCTCTTCACCATACGATGATCATGCTTCAGTTTTCATGAAATATCTAATGTTTTCATACCTTCTCCAAGGCACTGCACTATTTGATGCTTTTTGGAAGCAGAGAGATCCTTTCTCTTTCCCATATTGCTTGAAACCTGTGGCCTGTTTAATAATGTGGAACATCCTTCTTAAGCAGTTTTCCTTTAATTGAGCTCACCTGGCAAACTAATTATCACAGGTATCTGAGATTAATTATAGTGATCCAGAGAGCCCTGAGACACACTACCATCTATGAGTTTAATGGAAAAATAAAAAATTTCAACTTTTTCACTTAATCCAATTTGCATAATAATTTGGAACACAGTGTATAGTGGAGATAGTTTGAGATGTAGGCAGATAAGCGTTTAAGATGAATTCCTATTCTTATTAATAAAAGTTAGAAAATATATTTGTATGTGTACTTACATATACGTGAATTTTAGGACAGGAGGGCACCTTAATTCATTTTATATATGTGCTATCTGATTTTAAAGCCTTGTTTGAGTTTGCTTTTTACTAAGGTTATTAAACAGAGACTGAGGGATCAGCCTATTTACCTTTACACACAAGTACCTAAATTTGGTTTCAGGGGCAGTTACCAAGTGTTTTAACTTATAGATGTTAGAGTAAATATACTTCAAGATAAAAACATACATGCTCAAATGTTCTTCTGCCCACAAGTCATTTAAATTTAATAATTAAAGGAGAACCATAGACAGATTACAACTTTACATATGCAGGGCTCTGTAATAAATCATTCTGCTTCAGAATAAACATCTACTGGGGAGAAACGCTTCTCACTAAGGTATAGTACTGCATATGTATAGAGATAATCTGACTATAAGTTCCCATTTAAGTGGTACAGTGACTAGTGTCCAATGTGCTAGTACTGTTGCAAAGCCAGATATAATTTTGCTCATACAGTCATGCCATCTAATACATTTTCTGTTTACTACTTCGTTGTAGAAAAACAGTACCACATTGTTGGGCATGCCCTATTGTCAGATACTTTGATTAAGAGGCCCATCCACAACTAGGAGTGCCACTAAAATCTTATTTGCAAGTATTAATTCAGGTTGTCGCCTATCTTTGGCATTTATCCTCTTGCCAGGGAGGAAAAATATAGTTTTATCTGAAAGCCAGACACTGTAAGGATGGATGAGCAAAGGGATTTTTAGACTTTAAAAAAAAATGCTTCACTTTAAGGCCCTTTTCTGTCAGTGCTTGTAAGAGCTGAATAAAGTAGGAAACAAAATAACTCTTCACTTTTAAAGCTAGGCTGCGAAGGCAACAGTCCAAAGAAATTAAGATTAAAGGCCAAGACAGAAACAATAAGTAATAACCTTTTACTATACAAGTGTAGTAAGATTATACAACCATAATTACTAGTAGGCCTCAGACTGTATGATGTAGGAAGGGTCTCTCCACTTAGTGAATATAAAAATTCCATTTTGTAACTTAACTTGGAAATCTAAAACGAGCGAATAAATGCCTGTTGGACTTTAGCCATAGGAAGCATCAGACATTCTTACTATCGTGTGGATACGTTAAAAAAAAAAAAAAAAGTGGCTTTTTGTATTTAAGACACTTACTTGCAGATGTGCTCTGGTGTTCCTTTGTGAAACAGTGGCAAAGATGCGCCTGCTGTTCAAGTTTAAGTGATCCATAACACGATGTAGGGGTGAGCTGGTTACCTATGAGTGTAGCTCTCATGAACAGTATCTGTAAGTTATTCATTATTTTATATGTTGCAAGTCCCATTGATACTGTTGGAGACCATGGCCTGCCTTATGTCTCTCCTGAATAAATATGGAGATTCCCTGACTACATCCATTGTTGGCATGCTCTGACATTGGCTGGAATTCGGGCATAAGTATTGGTAATATGAATCTTTCAATTAAAGAACATCACTTTTTGAGCATTTTTAAAAAAAAATCCTTACTCTATAAGTTCAGTAACTCACCTGACTGAGATTATGGCTGGATGGGAAAATAGTTTAAGCGGTAACCATTTTAAATCGCAGTACTAAGCTTATTCAAAGGGCAAGCCTTGTAAGGCGCTTAACTAGTATAAGGCTCCAAATATGGGTAGGTGGCTTTACTCGCTTACCTGACACAACAGCAGCGACCGCCTCCACTTCTGTCAGTAGGCTTTTTACTTGGAAAATGCCTGTGAACCTAAGTAAAGAAAACACTATACCTTAATGAAAAACAAAGGCAAGAACATTGATTTCTCCATTTAGCAGAATTGTCCCATGTTCTTTAAGGGGTCTTTTCAGGGTTGCCCAAGGTCTGTTATGCTCCCACTTCCTTTTTTATCTCCACCTCTCTCCTACAAAGTTTATCACAATAAATTAGGGAGTCCTGCTTCTGGAAAACTAAAAATGTAGTAATTATCCTTTGTATATCACAGACACATGCCACACAGAATACTTCAGCACTTACCAACTTTTCTCTCCAAAGACTAATAGGAACATTGGCAGGACAGGAGTCCTTTCTTCTGAGGCTGGCTTACTTATGTCTCTTAATAATGTAGGTGAAACGGGAACAGAGGTGCACGAAGAGGACCCAGATGCCCCTCATGCAGAAGTAGCTGATGGGGATATCATGGATGGAGAAGCAGAAACAGATGCCGTGGTTATTGCAGGGCAACCTGAAGTTCTTAGCACCCAAGAAATGCAGGTAAGTCTATGTAACAGAGCACTTGGAACTTGAGCTTCATTTTGGCTTGCTCTTCCAAGAATTATTTTGACATTTATTTTTTTTCTTTTTCTGGAAGTATAGGTGGTTGTGATATGCAGTGCTGTTGATGCTTTTGGCTATTTTTTGGGCAATATTAGCCATGTGCCTTCCTTTTGATTTATAAGTAAAAATACATATTTTTGTTTTGGCCTGCAGGTAGAGAATGAGCTTGAAGATCTAATAGATGAACTTTTAGAAAGGGATGGTGCTGCAGGTACCGTAGTTTGCTTGTTCTATACTTATTGTGATGTCTTTTAAATGCAATAGTAAATTATTTTGCTTTTACAGTTAATAGGGTAGGGGAAGATGAGTCACAAGAAGATGTATTAATGGATGAGGCCCCTACCAACCTTAGCCAGGCTTCTACTCTTCAAGCTAACAGAGAAGGTAAGTAGTGTTGTCATCAGCCCTCCCACACAAGATGGGAAATTCCTACTAACTTTTATAGGGTAGAAATGTAAAGCACAATTTCTCACCTCTAACAGACTCTATGAACATCTTAGACCCAGAAGATGAGGAGGAACATACACAAGAAGAGGATAGCAGTGGTAGTAATGAGGATGAAGACGATAGTCAGGAAGAAGAGGAGGAAGAAGAAGATGAGGATGATCAGGTACTGATAGGACTTTAGGAGCAAAAAAAAATATGATGAGGCCCTTTTAGTCAATCCAGTTCTCTATTTACCATTTGTTTCAATTTAATTTATAACTGAATTCTGTTATCCAGAAAAGTAGCCCCTTTTTTGTAAAGTTGTTGGAGGCACAAACACTGGGTAACAGTTGCCACCCATCCGAGAGTAGAAGACAAGTATGTAGACTTGTGGATCCTCTGACTTCCCCCTTTTATTTATATATACTTCCCTTGTGTGTTCAGTACATTTTAGTGTTGATTGAAAACATAGTTTTCTAGGCTGGGTGTTGTGTTGATAGATATTGAGACATTTTTTTACATTTTGAATAACTTTTATGCCATTTTATATTCTGAGTGCATCAATAGAACTTGTTTGTAAGAAGATAACCAGTTTTAAATGCTTTATTTATCTGACAAACCTAGTTTTCTGTCTTGGGTACTTGATATTTCCCAGTTTAACATGTGTAATGCAAGAAAATGTTGTACCTGTACTACACAACTACCCATATTTATGTCTAATACTGACTCATGGTTTGTTTAGTAGGAAAGATGAGTACTGTAGTATTATATGAGTAAAGGGAGGAGTAGTGTAGTATTATGAGTAGAGGATGGAGTACTGTAGTAGTATAGGAGTAGAGGGAGGAGTAGTGTAGTATTATAGGAGTAGAGGGAGGAGTAGTGTAGTATTATAGGAGTAGAGGGAGGAGTAGTGTAGTGTTGCTGTATATGATACTTTATTTGAACTAACAACTCATTGTATAAGACAAGCTTTCGAGAGATATTCCCTCTTCATGCGGTCAGAGCTGTACTAAAGGATACACAATTTGTAACAAATTAAAAATCTGTACGGCACCGAGAGACTAAATGGCCAAAAGGGCAAGTGTTAAAGTAGTGAATTACAGTGGATAAGAGAGCAAAGGAGGATAAAGACAGCCTAGTGGGGAAGGGAGCACAGTGTACTATTCAACTTGACTAATATGGCTTATACCATTTTTGTGCCTTGGTTTATTTTAAATTGTCCTTGTTTCAACATGCAATAACAGTTTTTCATCTTAAATTTAGACTATTTTCTGAATGCTTTTCTTGAACAATACACCTAATAAAACACACAATGTCCAGATTCAGGGAGAATAGCTGATACTCGTTTTAATGAAAGTACTTTAAGCGCAGGGACGGATTTCCTCTTTAAATGTGAAGAGCAAAGTATTTATTATTAGTTCTAAGAGTGACATTTCTCATGCTTACAGCTGGGTTCACATGTACCATGAAAAGTGGTGTTTTTTGTTTTTTTCTAAAATAAGGACACTGGTCAATTTTGAACTGTTGCATTCTGTCCCTGGGACTTTATCTGATAGGAGCTCCAAACAGTTGAAAACACCTGGGGATGGAGTTGGAGCTCCCCATGGTTTAAAAAGCCTCAGGAATGAAAGGAAACACTTTTAACTGGCCATTGTCCTTTATCCCTTCACTGCTCCTGTGTTTCCCTAATGCAAGACAGTAGAAACTGGGCAGTGAAAAATGGTCAGTGAAAAAATAGGTTTTTGTTTAGTACTACAGTCAGGTAGCAGATAGCTGATAGACCTGTTTGTTGCTTCTTTATGTAATATTCTAAATGTTGAGGCTCTAGTAGACTGCAACACAGATAAGTGATCATTTTTGTCCCACAGGATGATGAGGAGGGTGAGGAAGGGGATGAGGATGATGATGATGACTGTTCAGAAATGGAACTGGATGAGGACTATCCAGACATGAATGCCTCTCCCCTTGTACGGTTTGAGCGTTTTGATAGGGAAGATGACCTCATCATTGAGTTTGATAATATGTTCTCCAATGCCAGTAAGTATATAATCTTATGTGGATTTTAATTATGATAACCATATATTATCCAGGGGTTACTTTATTAATATTTTTGGCTATTGTGATTGCAATAGAATTTTTTTCTGCAGCTTTTCTATTTTTTCAGAAACGTTATTGATTTTATAGAAATGTTTTGCCAGATAAATAATTAGATATGGCTGTTTTAATAATTATTTTAAAAAATTACTATTTTTATTCTATTTTAAATGTATTAAAAATTATTGAATTCAAATAAATAGTCATGATGAAAGCCTGTAACACTCTTTACACTTGACTTGTTCTGCAGCTGATATACCTCCATCCCCTGGAAACATTCCTGCCACACATCCATTAATGGTGCGCCATGCAGACCACAGCTCTCTAACTATTGGCAGTGGCACTTCCACCACTCGTCTGGCACAGGGCATTGGTCGCAGCCAACGAACACTCCGGCAGCTTACTGCTAACACTGGGCACACCATACATGTTCATTACCCGGGGAACAGGCAGCCAAATCCACCATTAATTCTCCAGAGGTAAGATTCACCTAGAGAATTATTGATCAGTTGAAAATGTTTTCCTGTAATTTGAATGCATCTTTAACTAATGTATTACATTCTTGGAATGGTTGTGTGGATACTGTAATACCTTTTGGATAAGAAATTTTGGTATGTCATCTTAAAAATCTCCATGGTTGGTGTAAATCCCCTTTGTAATACAAACTCATGTTTGTCTTTAGGTTATTGGGCCCTTCAGCTGCTGCAGACATCTTGCAGCTCAGCAGCAGTCTCCCACTGCAGAGTCGCGGTCGTGCACGCCTACTGGTTGGCAATGATGATGTCCATATCATAGCGCGCTCTGATGATGAACTGTTGGATGACTTCTTCCATGACCAGAGCACAGCTACAAGTCAGGCTGGTCAGTGACTAATAACTTTGGCAGTAGTAGTTGCAACAGTAGTGGCAGTAGTAGTTATTCAGTTATGAAGTGTGACTATATTTAATATAATTTGCTTTGCCTATTACAGGCACTCTTTCTAGCATCCCAACAGCGCTGACCCGATGGACAGAGGAATGTAAAGTTCTGGATGGTGAGAGCATGCACGACTGTGTGTCAGGTAAGAGAGGATTGAGTACTAAGCTTCATCAGTAAAAATTCTTTAATGCACGGTTTCTTCTTGACTTGCTAATAATCTGTTTGATGCTACACCTACAAGCCTATATGCAGTTTCATTATAGTTTAATTATCAACCTGCTAGTTACGAATGCTTTCATTTCAAGAATTTGTGGCTGTATTACCCCAGACCTTCATATGCTGGAATTCACTTCATTATGTACTATTTCATACTATGCAATCCTTTTATATGAACAAGTAACTGCATACACAAATAATCCATCATTTTAAAGGAGAATTAAAGCGATCAAATAAAAAGACATATTAAATACATACCTCATAGTAAGTTGAAATATTGCAGTCCCAGCTTAAACTGTGCTGTATTTTCACTGTACTGAGGTAGATTTCTCACCACACTTCACACACACTATTTAGCCTGAAGCTCCGCCCACTTGTCGAGTCAGCAATCCAAAAGGCTTCAAACATCAAGTTCATTGCCGGGGCCAATGAGAATGCTCCCCTCAATGAACATGACGACATTTGAGGCCTTTTTGGACTGCCAATTTGACAAGTGGGTAGAATCTTGTATGAAGTGCAGTGAGAAGTCTACCACCACGGTGCAGTGAAAATACAGCACAGTTCATATGGTGACTGCAATGATTCTTCTTACTATGAGGTATATATTTCATATGTCTTTTTGTTTGTTTTTTTTATTTGATAGCTTTAGTTCTCCTTTAAATATCATGGTTGTCATTCATCAATAAGAGTTTTTTTTTATTTATTTCTTCTTAGTGGTCAAAGTTCCCATTATAAATCATCTGGAGTCTTTACGTGATGAGGAGCTGGAGGAACGTCGAGAAAAAAGAAGGAAACAACTAGCAGAGGAAGAGGCAAAGATGGCAGAGAAATCAAAGGAGGAAAAAGAACCTAAGGAGCAAAACTCCCAGGTATTTCCAAAGATGAAAAAATATCTCTTACTTTATTGATACTGTATTTTTCAGACGAGCTATAAAATCTCAGCTGTGGTGTTATTCAGTAATTTTCATTTGTTTTTCTCCCAGGGTGCCAACTCAAAGCGGAATACCCCATTTGAGCTGAGTCTTGCAGGTATTTGTACCACTCTTTATTCTGTGTGCTGACTCCTGTAGGAATCCAACACCTGATATTAGGACACTTCAGAATGAGGTAGTAGATTGTATAGTTTGGGGGTCATACCCGATCTGGGAGATAACTATACAGTTTACTGTCTTTCCTGCGGTGTTTGTCTACTACTGGATTCAAGAACTGACAACTAAGGCAACTGAATGACGGTAACTCTTGTTTTTCTTGTGTTTGGTCTCTAGTAATTAATAAATCACTGCTAGATTGTGATTAAAGGGATCTGATTAAAGGAGCTATAATGTCAGTCATCATTTAGCCCCACCCCACCCTATGACAATTTTCCATTGTAAAGTCACAACTGCAACAACATTCTCATTATAAAGACGTGACTGCAACAGCAGCAGTCTATTGCAACTTTCTTTAGCTGGCGAATTTGCACCTATATGCAACAATTCAGACTTTAGTGAATAAACCCCCTGAGTCAGGATAAATGAAGATTTTTGGAAATTGATCACATCTAAATTCTTGCAGTACCATAATAGAGCTGTCTACTGCTTTTGTTGCGTCTTGAAAGGTTGGAGCATTGATGTAAATGTTCGCTGAGCTGTGGCTAACCCGAACGGTAGCGCCACTAACTGAAAATGAGATGTTTCGAAAGCAATACACAAATAGCTGTGGAGAGATGGAATAATCAGAACATATATGGGTATTGCATCCCTGATGTCTATATATGCTAGAAACTCTCCTTGATTCATTGCTGTGATTATTGATCTGTCTATTTCCATTTTGAAATGGGAAATTTTGACATGCTTGTTTAAAACTTTGAGGTCTAATACTGGACAGAATCCTCTGTCCTTTTTGGTACAATGAAGAGTTTGGAATAGAACCCTTGACCTCACTGTTCAAGAGTTACTGGGGCAATTACTCCTTTTTGTAGGAGTTTTTGTATACAGGTTCAGGCTGAGGGAGAATCTGCTTTGAGACGCATTTACCTCAGACAAGCAGCTTGCAAATGAGCTGTTCTACCAGCACCTAAGTGCTAACTCCCATGTATAATTCTCCCCTCATATACACCTGCTTACTTACCTTATTTTATTTATTTTTTTTTTTTACGGTGTGTGTAAGTTAGTGTTTCTCACTTACCTGTCCTGCAGTTAGGTGAAAATATATCATCTTTAATCTCAACCGGTGGCTAGCCAGAATTCCTGTTGTAGTAGAAAACCGGAACCGGTGTCTGCTATAGCCTAATACTATCCTTTGACATAAATGCCTTGGAATTCCCAGGAGACACAAAAATCCATTGGGGGAGGATGAAAGCAGGGAATTCCCTGTCCCCTATCACTCCCCAGTTGTCAGGCCTAAATTACCCAACTGAGGAAATAGCTGGCCAGGCGCCAGAGTCTCTGCCTCCTGAAGAAAGGTCACTAGAAAAACTGAACTCCTCTGCTCTGTGTATAGGGTAAAACCTATAGGGGAGGAGCTTCAATGTTATACTCTAGTGTCCTGTCTCCAGAGGAAGGGAACTTTACCCCTGGTCCTGTGTCCCCCAAGAGTCCTAAAAGAAATATATTTACAAAACATTTATTTCATTAGTAGAACCTAAATTGGTATGAGTTTTGAGGTGACTGGGACACTTTAAAGATTTATTCTTTGGCATTTTGGGCAAACTTTGGCAGTCCTCAGTAGTAGGAATTGTTAACAGAAAAAGTTTGTAAACCAGATGACTTGGTAAGAAGAGGTCTGGAGAAGTGGAGACCCAGGGTTGAGGACCCTACTTGTTTGAAATTCTACATTGAGCCAGTATTTGGACATTTCTTTGACTGCTCTCTTCAGTGTGAGGTAGTAAGTTGTATTGTTGTGCGGGGTAGGATTTTTTTTGCCTCAATTTTGGAGATAACTATACAGCTTACTGCCTTCCCTGTGGTGTGGCAATGTAATTTCTCGTATGTACCAATGTGTCCTTTTTCTACATGTATGTTTAAGGTGCCAAATGTAATCAAATTTAACATTGTTAATAACAGATCAAGATTGGAGTGCTCCTCCTGAAAATGTTCCAACTGCCCCATCCTCTACAGAGGGAACCCCAACAAGCCCAGAACTAGTTTTAGATCCTACCTTGCGACCTCATCTTCCAGAGGCTACTTTGGCAGAGCTGCCTCAAGGTCTTCCTGCTGATTCAGGCACAGAAGATGGAGGTCAACAACTCATTTCATCTGAGCATGAGGATTCTGGGCCAGGACGGCCAAATGTAGAAGGGGATACGACTCAAATGGAGCTCTCGCCGGCACCCACCATAAGTAAGAATTAGGTGTTAGATTTACACTACTGCTCAGTTGTTGAGATCTGTAACCTATATCTCAGTATCGTGGGATGTGAGAAACAATAAACTTGTACATCATTATACATTAAGTGTGCACAACATTAACAAATGAAAGGAGAACATTAACAAGACGAGACTCTCGAGACCCACAAGGATTTTGTTACATGCAAAGAGAAAATGTTCACTATTTTATGTTGATTCCATAAAAACAAGTTTAATATTTTGTTTAATGTTTTGATATGGTGATTTGAGCATTGTGTGAAGTATAAGAATTATGAATATGTAAATTCTACCGATTTTTAAAGTGAGGGGCAAGGATTACCACATCTTCAGTGTTTTTTCCTGCTTACTGAGTAAATGTAGTAAGTTAGAATTAAAGTTTAGGATCTTTGTGTGCTACACTATGAATTTATTAGACGTTCCTTGTTCTGTACATTTGCCTAAAATTGGTTTCATTTATACAACTGGACTTTACTTACATTCTTCTTACTCACCACTCCCCAGCCTCACTGTCACCTGAAAGAGCAGAGGATTCAGATGCTCTGACTGCTGTTAGCAGTCAGCTGGAGGGCTCTCCCATGGACACAAGCAGTCTTGCCTCAGGTCCCCTGGAAGATGGTGTAGGGGAATCATCTGGAGTTGCAAATCCAGAGCAACCTCTTGTGGTTGGCAGTAGCATTGCTGTTGGGCAGCAACCAGTGGATCAACCAGCCCCAAGTGAAAACCAACCACTTGTTTCTCAGCAAAGTGATGAGAGGTAACTTTTTAAGCGGTTATAAATTAGTATTGCACAAATGAGGTTATTCCGTAAAAGGTGTCCAACGGGTACTCTTGTTGTGTGGGTTTGATTTGTTTAATGGATTTTTTAAGCATTAATGTTTCACTTGCTTCCTATAACATATGTGTTTAAACAAAAATATAGGAGACAAAAAGGAAACAGATATTATGTGCACATCCATACAAGAGTAATTTTACCCAGTTTCTAGCAGCAATACAAATGTGATGACCCTGTTTTTAGTACAAGTTGTCAGATCTTGTTTAAACAGAACTAAAATAAACAATATCTGAAGTGATTTGCATGAAAAAATGAAGTGCATCTGTTTCTTGGATGGAAGATTGTAATCAAAGACAAACTAATTGATGTATGAACTAATGTAATGTATCATTTTTGCAAAATTTTGCAACTCAAACAGAACTTCCTAAACAGCAGACAATGTAAATCTGTCAGCCATATGAAATTAAAATGGGTTGCATGTGAGCAGTCATATCTGCTGTAAAGATCTAACTGATTCACACCCCTTTGGCCTTTCTGTTCTGTAACTTGTTTTTATAAGGAGGATTTGTGCCCTCACTGGCTTACACACTGTGCACCTTATTATTGCTATTAGCATATTGCCATTCACCAACCTTGTTGGAATACCTCTTTAATGATACTGTTACAGGGGCTCTTAACGTTCCTATATTTAGTCCTCTTCTTATGTTTTCATGAAAATAGTATTTTTTGGGGAGTCTTACCAGCATTTTTAGGCTGGACGTTGTTTGTCAGAAAAAACCTACCCATGGCACCTTTTCCTATCTACCAGCTCACCGACTGCCCCTTCCACTGAGGTGCCTTCTGCAAGAGATGCTGCTGTGACCTTACTGACAACAGATGTTAGTGGCATCCTAGAAGAACCACTGCCTTCTACCAGTAGCGAAGAGGAAGACCCATTAGCAGGTAACTGATGCCAAGGCATTTACATCTGCTAACTATTGCTGAGTGTCGGGAGGTGAAAAATAATAGTTTCTGGTGTCCTCTTTTCTCTTACATCTGGGATTGGGGGGTGGCATAGGAAGACTGGTGTTTGATGTATGTTTGTCTAGGATGCAGGACACCACAAGAACACAGGCTTTGCAGTTCCTCCTATTATTCCCATCTCATCCCCATAGTGGCCAGTTTATTCTTTTTAGCCTTCTCTTCACAAGAGGATTGTTGAGGCCATACACAAGTATATGTTCGCTCAGCATCTAGTGCATGTTCCATGGGTGATAGCTGAGCCATTAAAGCTTTTGGCCTTGCTGCTAGTCTTCTATACTGGATACTCTCACCAGTAACACTCAAAATTGCCCAGCGCAGGAAAATATAGCAGGCACTCACCTTAATTCTGGCTCTCCTTTTCTTGCAGAGTCCAGTAGTGTAGGCTGAGAAACCACTTGATGTTCTCTTTGCATTTGCTTTTTAGAATTTAATTGACAAAAAAAAGTTGTAATGGTTCTTTGAAGCCATTTTTCTCCTTTGTAGGTGCTGCTGTGTATGCCCTTACTTTGCCCTAGCCTGGATAATCAGGCCTAAGTAGGCATGGATAGAATTAGTTATTTAAGGTATCCAAGGTAATGCCACTCAGGAAGAACTGCTTTAATGGGCTTCCTATCACCAGAAATCATACTCCAAGCCTATGGGAATGCTTTGGAAAGAAGATCTAACAAACCTTCATCTCTATCATAAATCTTTTACAATTAAAGGCAAGATATTTGTGAAATTAAAGTCTCCAACACGACCTCAAAACTGGTTCTTAATCCTCTAACAAATCCCCGACAGCATGACTGGAAAACCACCAAGGGTGATCATTAAAGGGATCTAATCTTGCTAGTTCCTAGACTTCAAATCCTTCTTTCACAAAGATTTTTCATGCTGAGGAAACATTTTCTTTTTATTTATCTTTTATATTTGACCATCATTGCTACAATTTCTACACATTCAAAGTTTTCATTTTACTTTTGTTTTTTTCAAACCCCTTAAAGAATGGAGGTTTTTGTCCCTATTTGTAGACATAGAATGCCTTGCTCTCTGTGTCAGGGCTGTGGAGTCGGTAAGCCACAGTTGCAACTCCGACTCCTGGGTTTTATCAGGCTCCGACTCCTTCATAAATGGCCAATTCGTAACAATAAATTTACTGTTGT
>WMED01018216.1:0-12772 GCA_019650415.1 Pipa parva | reverse complement strand
CACGCGCCGACGCCGGAACGCCCGAAGAGCAATGGACAGCCAGGTAGGTATCGTGACAATCCCATCTGTCCCCTATAGTAATCTAACCCTACAATCCCACCACTGCACCCCATCTCTCATCTGTAGTATTCTATCCTCACAATTCCAACTCTTCTGCCCATCTGTCCTCTGAAGTACTCTATCCTCACAATTCCACCTCTTCTGCCTATCTGTCTCCTGTAGTACTCCATCATCACAATCCCACCTCCTCAGCCCATCTGTCCCCTGTAGTACTCTATCCTCAAAATCTTACCTCTTCTGCCCATCTGTCTTCTGTGGTACTCTAACCCTACAATCCAACCTCTTCAGCCCCTTTCTCCTGTAGTTCTCTTTCCTCACAATCCCACCTCTCCTGCCCATCTGTCCCCTGTAGTTCTCTATCCTCACAATCTTGCCATTTTCCCCTCTCTGACCACCCAGCTCCAATCTTAGCAGCCTCCTATCTTTGTCCTGCATTATTCTATACCCACTATCCTACCACTGCCCCCATCTGTCCCATGCAGTAATTTATCTCCACAATCTCAGTACTGCCCCTTAACTGTCCTTTGCAGTACTTTTTCCTTTCTAATCCCTTCACTCCCTCCTATACCCTGCAGTTCTTTTTCTCTACAATTCCACCACTGCCACCACTGCCATGTATCTATTTCCTGCTTTACTGCATCCATAAAAATCCATTACTGCCTCCTATCTGCCCCCTGCAGTACCTTTCTCTGACAATCCCACCACTGGCCCTATCTTTCTACTGCAATTCTTCATCCATTTCAATCCCACCTCTGCGGACGACCTGCCCTCTGCAGAGCTCTCTCCTCACAAACCAACTCCTGACTCCTATCTGCCTCCTGCATTCCTACAGTCCCACTTCCTCCTATATACATAACTCTGCTACCCCTGTAATAGCCTCTGATTGTGACTTTGCATTCTGCACACAGACCCCAAATTGTCTAAATGTCATCTAATCTACCAGAAGTGATTCAAATGAAAAATAATTCATTATAAAGGGACAATGAGGTCCAGGTACTGTGTTTATTGCATAGCAACACCCCTGAAGTCCGCCATTAATTTCAGAGTTTTGCTAACAAACTTTCTTGTTTCATAGCAACAAAAACAGAGGTAAATAGACGCTATTTGCTTTAAAATACTTCAGACAATTTTGCCTGTAAACAAGCTTTTTGTCATAAGCAGTGACAAATCTATAGGTTGAGGTGAATGGAATATATTGGAGACCTGTTCACTATCGCTATCTTTTGGGAGCATGAAACTTTTTCAAGGACATTGCTTACAAATGATAAATTATTCAACTAAGTAATATTCTGTTGGCCAGTACAGCCAATTGCCATCCTCCCTTAACAAGAATAGATTCTGTATTCTGTCAAAACACTGTATTTATACACAGAAGAGGTGCATAATAGGCAACTGAAGAGTGAATTCTCCCCCAAAGCAATCACACAGTATTGCCAAACCGTCTACGCTGTACCGGCACATTGTTGGCAGCAATCCCAGAAGTTTTTATATCACCTGAAAACAAAGTTGTACATCAAATAAAGATACATAAGCTCAAATTAGCTACAGAACACATTGGATTTATATCATCAAGTCTGCTCAAGACTCCAATAAAAACTTTCAGCAGTGCACAACATAACATAAAAGACAAGGTCACGATGTTGCAGTGTGTTTAAAAGAAATCCTTCTCCTATGTATTATATATAGCCAGCTTTCACAACTAGTCATGGAGAAAAACTGAGTTTGGATGGAGTCTTAAGACATTATTCCATGGGAAATATATGCAAAATAGGCCAGTAAATGATGGCCACTTGGGCCATCCACATTTAATTTTCCAAGAGGGGAGTTTATGTCGGCGCCAAAAACATAAGAGTAAAAAGTGACAGTCAAACATTTGTATTGAAAAGTAAACACATACTGGGAAATAGAACAATTCTTTGTTGCAAATTTTGCTAATGAGAATGTCATCATTTTAGCCCTTTCCTGGTTTCACTAGAATCCAAAATGATTTTCCTAGTTTTCTCTCATTTCTCTCCAGTAATAAAAAAAAACGTCATCTGGATCACCATTTTTCTGGATTTGTAATCCACCAGCTTTATAAATCCCCACAGTTAGATATACTGTACGTACCTTCACAGATATATATAAAGTGAGATATACCTACACAGATATGTATATACAGTGAGATATACTTACACAGATATACAGTATATATATATATATACAGTCAGAAACACGGGCAGTGTTTAAACAACACTCAAATACAGGTGCCAATGGGCATGTCTGCAATGAAATGGTAACTTCTACCTCAAAATATATATATATATATATATTTGAGGTTTACTTATCAGGGATGAAGAAATAAATCAAAGAACGCAAGCAAATAAATCAAAATGCTTTAAATAGCCATTGTCACAGTAAGCTTCACAATGCAATGTTGCTTTTAAAGGTAAACATAATTATAAAAGCAAATCAATAGTAATTTTCCCTTTAATACACTGTGATCTATTCTAACCTTGTAAGGTGTCATTGTAAATAAATTTACTATGGGGAAGAAAGGGGTTAATCATACCAGATGAATGTTAAATAGATTATATCAAGCCTTTCCTGTCCTCTCTTCTGATTCTGCTGCCTCATATCATATTCCTATGATCAAAGGAGCCTCAGATAGACAGAAAAAAAAAACAGGAGCTGGCATAAGACTCATGCATTTCTAGTGCCAATGATCTGGGACTGACTGCTTCTTTTAGGCTGGTACTGTATTGGATGGAGTGCCAGGGGATCCTAAACTTTGGGGCCTTGTCACCATTCTGAACACATCTGGTGGCCCCAGTACTGAATAAAGGAAGTGGGGAGAGAAAGGAAGAAATTCCACAATTCGATCTTGTCTGAAAGGTAAGACCTACGGTCAATAGTCGTGGTGAGAAGCACTCATGCTCTGCATCTGCCAAGGAAGAAGGTCTTTACCATAAAGGAAGCTGAAAATCCATATTAGAAAGTTGGTACATTAACAAAGCTTTTGTCTCAAGGCATAATAACTGAGCAAGAGCAGAGAGGATTAACTCAGTAGTTGATGCCTCACTGTGGAGTTATTGAAGGGTGGACTACATTATAGGTCCTTCCAAAAGAATCTTTGTAATAGTCCTGTCAATGTATTCCATCAGTATTTCATTGTGATTATAAAAGTTGCTGTCAGTATTTTATATTATATTACTCTGCTCTACTATATTAAAGCCTTCCAGTTTCAACAACTCCTAGAGTTCCCATTGTATGAATATTCACCAATTCAAGGTGTAAGGGGCTTCCCATACCATAGATTTTACTAGCCTGTTTAGAAGTTATTAATGTATAATGTTCCTTTAAGAGCATCTCACAAATGATCGAGGTCCCCTGGGATTTTAACATTATGACAAATGTATTTTTGTTGCATTGTTGGCCTTCAGACATCACAGAGAAAAGACAATCTCACATAGTACAGTCACCAGCTATTAAATATTCTGTTTGGGCAGTGTATTATACCTATATTAGAAATAATCAAAGTCATGATGTACACTTTTTTTGTCCACATCCTGAATTTGGAGACTTGTGCAGTGTTATGGAATAATCATGGCAATAACATAGACAAAAGAACTAAAATTAGTCGTAAGTTGTTAGATCTACTGTTGTGCATATTGCTTAAAAAACTGGTTAAACTGAGTTGTTCTCCCTTAAAAAGCATCAAGTGGCTATTAATATGACTCCCACCACTTATAATTTACACATGGAGTGAGGTCGTCTGGGTCCACATTTTCCTTCTTTAATTCTCACTCATCTCTATAATAGAAATTGTGTCCTGTTTAAATGTAGATACACTGTTTTTGTTAGAAAAATCAGCTCTAGGTTTATATAATTTATGACTGTATTCTCATAGTTCCTCCAAGGGTAAGAACTTGATGATGTCAAGAGAGGAAATATATTATTTTAGAATGGGTGGAGCAATGGGTTTGGCTTCCAGTTGAAGAGGTCCCAGCTCATTTACTTTATGTTGGTTCTAGTTCATTTAGCTTCAAGTGTAGATCTACTGATGCAAGTAGTCAGGAGGATGCAAATCATTGTAGACAAGCTATCTCAAGCTGAACATAGGGCAGAGAAAGGTGTTAGGCCTTTAGCTGTCTCCACAAGGCTAACCTGGAGTAGAATAAATGATGGGTGAGGGATGTTAAATTTAGTTAAATTCACAACAGCAAGAATGATTGAGCAACAGGTTATGGACCTAAATTAATAGGAAGGATTCGTGTGTGTTTTTCTACCAAAAAACAAAACCCTGTAAAAGTCATGTATCCATGAGCATGGCCTTATGGTGAATGGCTCTTAAGGGGATCTAATGCAAGCCAGAGAGGGTAATGGGTAAAATAGACGAAGATCGTGTAGGGACGAAAATGAGGATGCGCTGGAAATTTTAAGCAAAAAGAACAAAAGGAAAACCCTAGTGTAATATTGTTTGGTTTATGACAATAAATTGGTGAAGGACACACAATGGTGTACAATTATTTGTGTTATATTATTCAAATAACACTGTGCTGGAAAAAGTGAGGTTATCAGTTGGGATTGTAACCACACTTAACTGGATTAAAAGCACATCATATCACATCAATTCCTGGTGGGTGGAGTTCAAATTCTTCTGTATGAATCTCATGAACAGGAATTGATGTGATATGATGTGCTTTTAATCCAATTAAGTCTGGTGAGTGCTTCCACAAAGGGGGGATAAAAAAAAAAAACCATTTGTTTCAAGCACAGTTATTGCTATGGTTAAATACACACTTGTGTACTTCCTATAATTGGTGTGGTTCCAATCCCAACTGGTCACCTCACTTTTTCCAGCACAGTGTTATTTGAATAATATAACACAAATAATTGTACATCATTGTGTGTCCATCACCAATTTATTGTCATAAACTAAATAATATTACGCTAGGGTTTTCCTTTTGTTCTTTTTGCTTAAAATCTCCAGCGCATCCTTATTTTCATCCCTACACAATTTTCGTCTATTTCCACTTACTGAGGCAGTCGGGCAGATTTGCCTTGGAGGATTGCATGCAGGAGGAGTTGTTCTTTTGTTAATATACAGGTTATGGATGACTTTATACTTTACAGTCACACATTAATAACTTTGGACTATAAATTCACTTATTGGACTAAATATTTATTAACTTATTCATTTGTTGTTATTTTATCTGAATTGATTTTTTTACTACACAATTTACTTTGATATATTGGGTTTGAATATTTTAATTTACCTTAAAAAAGTTTCACATAGTCGCTAAACCTATATTGGATTTCATATCCACTACAAATCTAATGGGTAAAATAGTTTGAGCCAGGGTATAAGTTAGTGTTGACTTACTGTATCAAATACCTAACACCCTGCGTAAATAGAGTTCTCCATTGAATAACAGCAACTTATATTATAGTGTTGCCTTCTTTTTAAAGACACCTTAGTACCACTCAGGGATTCCATCCTTTTATAGTGGTTGAACTCTAACCTCACAGGATCTAGACCACAGACCTAATTGTAATAAACAAATAAAACTTATTCTATGGCTATACATTTTAAAACTAACAGTGTATAATACAAGCTGCTTGCCTTATTCGTACTGTGTTGAACAACCATATGCTGCTGCTTGTCTACTTAAAATATATGGCATATATTTAAATAGCCCTTAAGGGAACGATAAAAAATATGGCTGAATGATGGTAGGAAGGGGTAATAAAGTCAGTTACAATATGATTTCCAGTCATGTTTACAGCCTATATTTTGCCTGCCCAGGATCTTTAAGGGTGACTGAGCATAATCCCTTGGGTCATTCTAAATGAGTTTTCCCATGATCGTGAAAATATTAATCCCTTTAGCTCACTGGATTTATCTTTAACCTCTAACTCACCCAGAATATTCCTAAACTAAAATATATTCCTTCTTCCATTACATTTACATTTCCTCAACCAGCAGTATCAAAGTAAATCTATTATTAGGGACCCATACATGATAACTACTTTCCTAAGGTTTTTCCTAAATGTACTTCTGATGCCAGTGCATGTTGTTGCATTTCCCTGCAGATCTTTTTCTTACTCCCATAATCCTCCACTCAAAAAAACCCAGTTACCAGTCTTGGTCAAGCATAATACGCAATTCATCTTAGGGGTAAGTATAAAGAAAACTTATTAACATCTTCCTGACATTAATGAAGGTAAAAGAAAATCTAATTGAAGCAGCCAGAACACAAATTAAATATGATCCAATATGAAACAATGTCTGGTCTACTAAGGCACAATTAAAATTATACTGACACCTGTAGGGGTTTCCAACATTCTAATGATCTTTTTAAGTAACCCGTTAATCATGTTTTCCTCATTCAGTGATTTCTGTGAGCTAAAAATCAGACCTAATTTCTTTCATGTTGGGTATGATCTGACAGCATTTTATGTTGTCAGAGGAAATGGGGCTTCTATTTACAAGGTCAATGAACAGCATCATGTATGACAAAAAGGAAACGCAGCCCACCTTTCTTTAACTGTTGCAGTTAACCATTAATTAACTGGTGGCAACCATTCACATCCAAAGACAAGTTTAGGCACCATGCGTTAAGTAGGGCACTAGTGTTACACTTGTTACATTTAAATTACAGAAATGATATGTAAGAATACTAATTAGGGGGTTATTCACTAAGGTGTGAATTTGACTGTCGAATTTGCAAACGGCGGCTTCCCATCGCAAATCCGCAGCAATTTCCTCACTGTAAAGTCGCAACAATTTTTTAATGTTAACATTGCGGCAATTTTCCCATAATAAAGTCACGACTGCGACAATATTCTCATTATAAAGACGCAACTGCGAAAGTAGCAGCCTATTGCGACTGTCTTTATCTGGTGAATTCGCACCTATATGCAACAATTCGGACTTTAGTAATAACCCCCTAACGGTTTAGACTATGAGAGTGACAATGCAGATATTTTAGATTTTTATTTTAGGATAATTATCCCATATATTCAGGGAAGCACTATAGCAGAGTTGCTTTAGAGGTCTGACAACCTGACACTCAGAATGATCTGTTATGGGATCAGACAAAAGGGAGCACTAGATGGCTTGAATAGCTTTAAGTACCCTACTGTTCATATATTCTAGCTCATTAAAGGTTTAGGTTCAATTCTCAGTTCCAGCACCGAACCTATAAAAAGACACAGTATATTTAGTCGTTTAATCACAAAATGAAATAATAGAGTCAATGAGATGAGATAATGAATGAAATTAGATGATAAAATGTCCTAAATGTTGATAAAATGTGAGCATTTCAAGCTGGATGAAATACTGGATGAACAAAGGAGATCACTTCAAAAAATATAAACCATCAAGGTAAGTTAGCAACCAAAATATCAAGTTTTGTAAAAAAAAAAAATCAAAAGGAACGTACAACCATTGTGTGTACTGTCTTTATTTATTAAATTAAAACGTAAATTCACAGTTCCAAAGATGTAAACAGCAAACCTGTGAATTCCCCACATCCAAAGACCACACCATGAGGGGATTCAGTGGTTACATTACTATAGATTGCTGAATCGGCTAAGGTTCTAAGATGTTCTAAGGTTAGGAACACCTCACCTTTATGAATTGTTGGAATGTTCCATCATTGAACAAGGCTCTGGAAACAAGGGGGGGGGGGGGGGGGGGGGGGGGGGGGGGGGGGGGGGGGGGGGGTGTGCAGTAAGAAAGAGACATTTCCTCTCATTACATCCTTTTTATCTCTTTATAAATCCTTCCTAATCCACAGCTAGTATGCAGGGCTCTGAGGCCTCTTGCAGATGCGGAAAGTCTGTGTGTAAACTGCTGGTTCGCCTCTGATGTCTTGGATTTTCGGAGTGACGGGGGGCAGAGCATCCACTTTGAAGTCTGGATCTAGGGCCCAGGGAACATTTACACAGGTAATCCCTTCATTCCAGCTGAGATGGCAGTGATATGATGTGTGAATTTCTATCCCTCAAAGCTAGAAAATAAATTGAGTTTATGTAAATGAATATGTTCTGTTTTTTTCAGAATGGAACTGTTGCAATGCAACCGGTACTTGTGTAGCGGAATAAAAATATGGGTGACTGCAGATAGCCACAAGTAGAGTGAGGGTATATCGCTTTCTGCAACTGGATTATTTAGAAAACATTGATTTTGACCAAACTCGCTAATTTTGTGGAGATTTAGCCACCCAATATTTAATGATGTAGAAACCACATTGCATTTCCAGCTAGCGTTTTATTCCACATCTGATGCAAGCGTTTAGTATTCTCAAATAAACAGTTTATTCAAAATTGAGTTAAAAAGGAAAGCAAAAACAAACGCCGTCAAAATGAAAGGGGAAAATATAGTGCTGTTTGATTAAAGCAATAACCCACTGGATATGGGAGATTAGAAGAAAACTGCATACTCCCCCTGTCTAAATGCAAAGGGGGTCTAAGGACTTCTGTGACTCTGTTAATTAACCTCAATGCACACATCTCACTTTATAATTATATTATTGGGCAAAGTATGAGAGTCAGTGACATATTTTGCTCACAAAAGAGAATTTTGTAGATAAAGTCTTCTATGGGTAAGTAGCATCCTGACCTATATCACTTTCCTTTAATTTAATCACAGCCAAACTAGTAATCCAGATTTTTAACACTTGACTCTTTATATCTCCCGGCCATAAGCACTACGGAGTACTGCGTAGCGGATTCTCACACTTGCATTATTTTATCTCTGCCGCATATTCTGGAAAATATCCTTTAGATAAATATTCCTTCTCTGTACTATAACAAAATATAATATGCAAGCAAGCTAATTCCATTATGGTCTATGCAGACTTCATCTTGCTGAGGTAAAATTATACTTCCAGAGGTCATTCATCATGTTCAACCCACGGACTAAGGTTTAGAACACTCAAGCAATATTTTTTTTTGTTTGTTTTGTTAAGAGAAGATGCATGGTATATCCTTTTAATTTCCAATAACCTCCAGTAAAACACATTGATAGAGGGTATGCCTTATAATGTCTTAAATGTCTCTAAAAATATGAATATTTGAATTTACAGATCAATGAAGGAGTTATCATATACTGTAGCCTATCTTCTGAAGAGTTTATAGGGGTAGTGCTCTTCACCTTCAACTCTGCGGGCAAAATATTCTGAGGTAAGAAACAGGTGCACAAATGTGATATCACAGGCTTCCATAAACACAGGCCAATTCATCAAAGTCGGAAATTCGACCGTCGAGGTGAATTTGCATCTCTTTGGATAGCATTGTACCAATAGTCGCAAATTCTCTACTCCTTATTAACTAAACCGTCCCTAGGCAAAGCTCCACTCTCATTGCGCATGAAGTCATATATTACCTTACCCAAGATGCCAGTAATTGTGGTTTCTTGCATAGTGTGGTGTAGTCAGTCAAACTGTAGAGGGTGCATACAGGGAGCATAGTAATGCTATGTCATGTGTGCAGTGCTGTTTGGCCAATAGCTGATTTACGTGTGCATGTGCATGCAGAGTGGTTCATAAACACCCAAACTGGTTGTAAAGTCAGCACATTGCCGAGTTTGCTGAATACGGGGAAATGCCAAGTGGATGCAAATTCGGGCATGTACGGGATCATTTGGCTTTTCATGAATAAGCCCCTCTTACAGTATCCTGTTATTTAAAGACAAAAAAGCCAAATTCAGCCTAGAGGGCGAAATTTAATAAAATCGAAAATATCAATATCGTGATATCGAATGCGATATCGATGCTGCTGATATCACGATATTGGAAGTTTATCAATATTGGCAATATTGATATCGCGATATCAAAATTCAAGTGAATTTTTAATCTGTTTATTTCTATGGAAAATCTATAATATCCCTGGAAAATTCGATATCACAATATCGATATCGGTAATATTGATATCGCGATATCGCAATTTTCGATTTTATTACATTTTGCTCTAGGTATAAATGCAGTTTAAAAAATACCGGTGTATACTTTAAAAAAAAAAAAAAAAATGTTTACTCCTAAGAATTTTATAACTAATTAACACTATTTCTTCATTACTATATTCCATTATGAATGTTTTTATATATTTATTTATAAAGCATAGTATACAACAAGTGAAGTAAATGGCAAAGAAACCATAAAGATGCATCACTTTAAGTGGCAGGCAGTGATTACAACAAGAGAATGGAAATCCCCGCTCAGTAGAACATGCAACGTTGGACTTTCTTTATATTTTACAAAATAATACCTTTCATTCTGTATGCAAGTAGAGCATGCTGGGAGTCAGACCTGGATTAAAAAAAAAAAATTACGGCTGTGAGGAATGGAAGGTGCTTTATTGCTAGTTACCTTAATGGGGAACTATAGTCAGATTACATCTTTACATATGCAGTGCTATACCTTAGTGAGAAATGTTTCTCCCCAGTAGTTGTTTCATGTGATACAGAATGAATGAGTAGGCAGCACTGATAAACTCCTGCACCAGGAAATGTGTGTGTGACATGTACTGACCAGTTTTCCATGAAAAGATACCCTTCCCCGGGCATAATTGCCCTACTTACTACTTACCACATGTGCACAAGTCAGCTTTCCCTCTGTAATCTCTTGCATTCCAACTTAATTTATGTGGCCAAAAAGTCAGCACATTGCTTAACCAATAGCAGTCAGGCAGCTTTTTCTTCTCATGTTGCCTGACTTGCAGTACAGAAAGAGGAGGGGGAGTGGCGGAGGAAAATGTCAGCTCTCAGGAAAACTAATTAAGTATTATTTCTTCCCTAAAGTTTTTTTTAACTATTTGTGACAGCAATTGGCTTAGTACAGGGATGGCGAACCTATGGCATGCGTGCCAGGGAGGGCACGCAGAGCCCTCGCCAAACCCTGCCATCAGTACAGACCACGGATACGATCTGACAGTTTTCAGGCCGGATCCATGGCCTGCACTGAAGAAGCGCACATGAGCAGAGGAGTTCTTCTACCCCGAAAAGTGTGAGCTCCTAACCCGGTGCTGGCGTGATGACTTCACTTCTTGGGATGCGCTCGTGGGTGATGTCACCTTTTTGGCAGTCTGTGCTAAAAAGGTTCGCCACCCATGCCTTAGTATAAAGGAGTTTTATATGTATGTGTGCAGTAGTATCAGCACTATAGTGCCCCTTTAAGAGATTTCACAAATATCATTGGAAAGTTTACTAAGAAGTGTTAAGTCACTCTCTCTTACTGACTACTTTATTTTTGAAACCAGCTTTTATGATCTCTGAATTCTGTTTGCAAAATGCACCCACATCAGAGCTGACAATGCTGTTTCAGGAACTTCATTTATTATCAGCGTAGTTCTTTGATCACCGAGACCATGAATGTGTTCACAAAAGAAAAAAAGTGTACAGATATAATAAGACTCGTATGTTGCCTGCTCAAAGTGTTTTTCTAGACTTTATATACTGATGTTTTATGTAACCGAATGGAATATGGAAGCGGAGTCGTTAATCAACGAAGGGTTAACTTGTTCTCATGTTAGTATGACAAAGCCTGGAGAACTGTCTCCGACATTCCCTTTTATTCCAATCCCCTGGGAAGGCATGATCTTAAAAAATCAGATCAATCAGAATTACAGATCACCGCAGCACTGACAGTGAACTCCTTTATTCGATGGCATTTAACAACTAATTAGGGAATACTTTGTTACCGTCTGACTATTACCAATCAATATGTCTCATGTCACTCTCCTCTTTTCTCCTTTCCATTTCTTTTCTGGGTTTTTTTTAATTCTTTCATCTGTTCTGGGGCGACTGAATCTGCTGTCTATCATTGACTATCAGCAACTACCTTCTTATTCTTTTCACACAGCCAGATGTCAAGACTCACTCATTCAAAGTAATACTCATACTCCTTATCCGTGACTCTCTTACCTCGGATCAGCGTAATCTTGAAAATCCACTGTGAGATATGAAGGTGTAGTCTCCGTGGGTGAGAAGACCCCTACCTGTAAACTCTGCAGAGCGATAATAAATACGGGCAAGATGTCCACTAGCTTATTAAAAATGTTATAGGAGGATATTAAATTGACAATCATAGGTCCTAAAATATATACAAAAACACATCTGTTATAACAGTATATTCTGTAACATATCTCCACACCAGTTCTCCTTGCCCATGACTGGACCTATTTCAGTCTCTCCCTGTCCTATATTCTCCTCCATATTGTAGACTTTGGCATTGAGATCCTAAACATAACTGCATTGCTTGCTACAAATTGCAAACTATTGGGGGTATATAGATATAGATAAACACACAAAGAAATATTTGGCCATAAATTGGCCTCTAAATAAATTAGAAGTTGCCATCACTCAGTTGTGATGAGTTGTGATGCTTGTATTAAAAAAAATTATGTATTTTAGTACAAATATATTTAATAGGTGTGTATTAGTCCTACACTAATGTACTGTCAAGTAGTAAGCTCAGCTTTATACTGTATGACTTCTCTGTTAGTTATTAGTTGTAACACAGCAGTCACTCTGGTCCCAGGATTCGAGCCCTGGATGTCCTGTTCACAGGCGGTGATCTTTCCTCTGTGCCACAGAGCCACCTGAGGTTTTTGTCCCATTCTAATTATTTAGTGCCTGTTTCCAGGCCTGTTTGCTCCTGTTTTCTCACCTTGCACAGGTGTCTTATATTACTGGATTCGTTTACTCCCATCTGGTAGCTTGTTGCCA
>WMED01018215.1:0-12772 GCA_019650415.1 Pipa parva | reverse complement strand
GAACTGGATGGACTTGTGTCTTTTTTCAGCCTTATAAACTATGTTACTATGTTACTATCTCTCTGTCTATCTCATCCTCAGCCCATCTCTCTCTCACCCACCTCTCTCACTCTTACCCCCATCTCTTCCTTACTTGCACCTCTCTCTCAACACCATATCTCACCCAATCTCTCAAACTGTCTTACCTTTACCTCATCTCTTTCCCTCCTACCCCATCTCTCTGTCTGTCTCATCCTCAGCCCATCTCTCTCTCACCCACCTCTCTCACTCTTACCCCATCTCTATCTTACTTGCACCTCTCTCCCAACACCATATCTCACCCAATTTCCCAATCTGTCTTACCTTTACCTCATCTCTTTCTCTCCTACCTCATCTCTCTGTCTATCTCAACTCTCTCAATTTCACTCAATTTTTTTAACACTGATCTCTTTAGTTATCTCCCCCATATCCTTCTCTTTCTGTATAATTCTTTATCTTTATATTTTTTTCTTTCTTAATTTCCATGTATCCATATCTTCTATACCTTATATATCTGTCTCCCCTGCTTGTGCAGCCTATCTATACTTCTCTGCCACCTGTTTTAACTCAATCTAATCTTGCCATTGTTGCTCCATAGCAGGCAGAGTTCAAGAGATATTATTCCAATAAAAGTGGGCACATCTTTTTCTTTCTGCCTGGAGTCTCCTCCAGGACTATTTACTAGAATGTGCCCACAGCATTTCAGAGTGGACCATGTAGGGGATGCTGGGAACTGTAGGCATTTATTAAAGCGATTGTTTTATACCAGTCCTATCTTGCATATCTTACCCTGTCTTGAAGTTTTGCTCACAGTTTACCTTGCACATGAAAGGCAGCAGCAGCAGAATCTTACATGGAATCTGAGGGGCATATTGTCCCGTTATTAATATTTTTATTAATATAGTAGGATTTTATGCAAAAAAAAAAAACTTCACACATATTTCTAATATTATAAATTGCAATTTCAATTACCATTGTTTAATATAGTTGGTTGTACATTATAGATATGAAATGACTACTGTTGACGATATTGTAAAAAAAGAAAGATCTATGCCTTATTATTAAAACTGTCCTACCTATACTATAATGCTTCAATTGGAATACTTCCATTTACATTATTTCCCTGTATAAAATATTCTAGATCTCTGCTTTCCCTTTAATTATACATTTTTCTAGTTGATTTGGCTTTATGATTAATGGACGATTGGAAAGTTTTTGATATTTTCACCAAAAGTTCTAAAACAAAATACCATTATCAAATGTAGACTGTGGTGAAAGAAACAAAAGGAACAGAAAACCAGAGCAGCAGGGAATGTACAAATGTTTGAAACCATCCACTGATGCCAGGATGGAAATGTAAGGCAGATAATCCACAAGCACTGATTAACTCAGTAACTTTTATCTGTATTACTTACATGTATATATTGTTAAGGTTACCGGCAATGTAGGTTCAGTCCTCAAACATTATATATTTTAAGATGAAAAGGTTTTATGTAGTTAAGAATTGCCAGTTTGCGAGGTGAAAATACCTTTTTTGCCTGTAAAACAGATTAGTCACATAATAACGTGCGCTCTAGCAGGAGTCCAGACATAAATAGAGTCAGTGGAGCAGTGGATTCCAAGCTCAGTAACCAAGGTAACCTAATATTTTGGAACTTAGGGGATTCTTTTGATGTATGTAACATTGTAATGTAGTAATGAAATATTTAAATGCTGTTTCCATCTTCCAATGAGATGGGGCTACAGCCATTGCAAATAATCATTGTGAGAGTCTTGGCTCACATAAAACTACATAAGCTATGTTACGGCTAAAGCAAACCTAACTACAGTGTTTTGCAAATATTTTATTACCCATACATATTGCTGTGTAACAAATTATTTCTAGTTTATTTCATTTACATAACTTAAAAGTTTTCAGGTGCTTAAAGCATGTTTCAAACACCTGACATGTAAGATGGTGAGTTGTATGCAATTATACCCTATAATTTTAACGTGGACTTTTTTTTTTTTTTTTGTAGGTAGCAGCAAAATTATTGTTGTAGTTATTCAGGCTATGTTAATAGCATACTTAACTTATTGAACATTAAAATGAATCTGGTAGGGTTGCAGTTGTTTTTCTTCACTGATATATATTATAGGCTGCCTAACATTAATGGGGAAAAAAACATGTTTTCTATCCAAATCAATATATAAAAAATGTGTAAGCCATATCCTTGTGATGCCTAAATTTGCCAGAAACACTCAGCCAGTCGTTGAATAGGGCAGGCAGGTTATGTACAGAGCTCCACATAGAGAATATTTGAATAGCAACACTTACAGAAATGGTGTATCTGAACTGTGGAGAGGTAGAAAAAAAGGACAAAGCTGCCAGTTTCACAGGCCAAGTGCTACATAAACAATGAACAGTTCAGCAACAGGTCAAGCTGTTGATGTGACTTCTGAAGTGTGTACCATGCTCTCCACCAATTCCCCTTATACCCTTTCAACCTCTTCATAATCAATACACCAGACACCAGAGAGATGGGTGAAAAAAGGCCGCAGCTTTATTAAACATAACTTTTAAACTTAAATCCATAACAGATTGTTGATGTCTGCTTAAAACATTTGTAGAACATAACATTCCCCAGCTACCAACCCATACCTCCACTCCTCAACTTCTAAGGATGGGGTAAGTGTTGGCAGGGTAACTCCACATCCCCAGTTTGGGCCCATGCCCACCTGGTGCCCATAATGTACCCTTCATCTCACCCCTTGAGATGTCAGTATTCTGCAGGCATCTTCCTTACTCTGCTCACAGCTGTGACAATCCCCTTCTTCCATCCATTTCCTTTTTTTTTTTTAAATGCTTCACCTCCTACATGTATTTTTGCCCACTATTATACCACTTTATAACATCTTTCTTTTGGGTGGGGGTGGGGTGGGACGTCCTGCTCTTTCCCTCCACTGACCCCTAAACTTCTGTTCTTCCCCTTATATATCCTTTCCTTATCCTCTCCAAACCCTTGCTCCGATTGGCCCCACTCTGCAGACAATCACCAGTAAATATGAATTAAAAACAATACTCAATATATTGCCTAGTCTAAATAAATCTACAAAATGGTTAGTGCCAAGGAAAAGGAAAACATCCGTTAGACAAGGGGTAAATTGTGATCAAGTAAAGTTTATGACAAATTTTACCCTTAAAATAGAGTAGTAAAAGAGGTAATTGTTGTGAGAAAGGGAAAAAATGTGGAAAGAAATGGTGGGAGGGAAACACACAAACGTTCACAGACAAAGTCTAACTGAAACACTGAAGTAGTTCAACAGATGCTGACACTCAGTGAGTGAATCACATCAATATACTACTACTCAGTAATACAACCATCTGACAAAATCTGATGTACAGAAACACATTCATAGCCACTAAACACACAAGCACACATTATTTGACACATAGTTAATAACATGAACCATCACCTATTTTTTAATGTACATGGTTAAATGCAGAGTAAGGCTCCCTTTATCTTACAAATATTTTGAAAACTCAATGCTTACTTGATATATTGTACTTGATAATGGGACCAGTTAATTCAGCTAAAAATGGGGCAGAATAAACCCAGAAATATTGGCAGACTTTTCTGTGTGGGCTTTATTTTCTCCATTTAGTTGAATTTTCTACAGTAAATTTATATTCGATTGAAGTGGCCCTGTAGATTTACTAGTAATAATATTTCAGTTCGCCAAGACTCCCAATATTTAGGCACATATATTAATCTTATAATGATTTCATGGCTTTAATACCCCACCAGCTTATGGGCCTTTTTTATATTTAGTAGGACGCCTCTTTATATTTTATTTACATATATCTTTGTTCTTGTTTAACCATGTATATTTGCTGTTGCTAAATCTTATTATCGGGCTTAAAAAGCTGCATATGCCATAGACAAACAATTATTCCCTCTTTAAGAAGAAGATGAATAGATTTTTTTTTAAATGTTGAAATTCCACCTAGTAAAATAATTCAAGAGAGGAGACTATTTCCATCATAATAAATAATACAGTGGATCTAGACATCCTGAAGCCTCTCTTGTTACCACAAAAAGCTGGAGTTCATAATTACGGGGTGTAATGACACTCTCCTTTCTAAGTTCTGTTTTTTAGTTTCACCTATTGAGGTCATTAGCAAAGTAAGTTTACTCTCACAGACTTCACCAGTAACAAATTGACACAGAAAGCTACCTTCTCTAATAACGCATGCCTGACCATAGCGAAGACCACTTCAATAAACTATTAAGCTGCCAAAAATTCAAGCAACCTTTTAAAAACCTATGGATGTTTCCAAGATAATTAGGATTTACTTGTTTGTTTTTTTTTTCTTTATTTTTAATGGTTGATTTCTGAACGAACTTGTCTTGCCTGAATTACTGTTTAATAAACTGACCTGTGCAGAATCTGGAGTACAACGTCTATGTTATATCCTACTGTTCACAGTAATATTAAATAGCACTTCTTTATGTTGGCAATCGTAGGTTGTGACAAATTAGCAGCTGCTGTTTTAGATATGCTTTGCTTCGATTTTGCTGTGCATCACTCATTATGCTTCTGATTATCTCAGCATGTTTCTAATCACCACCTTAAATACATTTGACAAAGAATTACTACTTTTATTGTGTTTGTCTTTGTTTGTAGAAATAACTGTTGCAGTTATCTGATCTGCTCTTTTATCTATAAAGGTCTGTATGATGTCAGACATTTCAAATGTAAAAATAGTACTAAATGCATTTTATATGTCTGTGTGTGTATATATATATATACAGTATATAATATATATATATACAGTATATATGCAAAATATCAACATTATGCACTGGTCAAATGAAAACATATGGGATAGTATATTTGATTTAGTGCTTCCACATATTTAGGAAATGGAAACAACAAGGTTTGTTATTCCGTTAAAATATGTTTTGTGGCTTTCTACTCAACTGCATATTCCATTAGCTATTCCTTGTCCGCTTGTTCATACATGGAATGCTAATGTCCTGTGACAGTGCCATCTGTACCAGTAAAACACAAATAAATACAGGTGAATAGATGAGGGAGAAAGATAAAGGAGAAAAATGTATCATATACTTTCTTTACTGTTGTGTCTTTCAGTTTATTTTTTTTCTATACATGAAACAGTTCAGAATGAAGAGAGACTTTATTGTCAGAACAGAAATTGCCTTCCCCCTAAATCTACAATAATATGTAATCAGAGCTGCACAACAGACTCGAGGGATGATTCAGAGGAGTCCATTGCTGACTGAATTTGTCCCCAAAACATGCATTTTCAACAAGCACTGTTGTTCAATGCAGTAAGTCTAAATTACCCCTACTACCTTGGGTGTGAAATTTGGTGCATTCACTAACAGCTAAAATGGTATGCAACAGAAACAAATATTCAGGTGGTGAATGGTATAGAATACACTATCCAAACATTGTAAAACCAGCAACAAACAGTATCCAAGCAACCAAAACCAATAGCAAACTAGCTAAAAACCAAACCAGCAACAAGGCACCTTAAAAGCACATTGGTGCTACTTTTTTCTGTGTGAAGTAGTAGATGTTAACTGATCTCCACTGTAACTATATATACTTATTGAGAACATTTTTCCATTAGTACTCGCTATCATTATCATCATCGTCATCATCATCATAACCATCATGTATTTTTTAGAATGTAAATACTTGGTATGGCCATTATAACAGAAATTAAAGATTATACTGGCATTTTCTTGAATCTCTCTGTTTGTAGTTCTACTATAAATCTGTTTTCACCTGTATTTTGTTTTCAAGTGTAATGCATGTTTGTTTCTATTCATTCTTTTAAGGTTGATTTTATTTCTGGTTTATGGCACTGTACATTTAAATGTTATCGCTCCAATACTTAGTATGACCAGTATAAAACAAATGGCAGTTTACACTGGCTTTTTCTTGAATCTCTCTGTTTCTCGTTCTACTATAAATCTGTTTTCACCAGTATTTTGTTTTCAAATATAATGTATGATTTATTTTAATTTTTTTGGTTTTACTGTCCGAGTACAAGCATTTAGGTTACAACCTGTTTGCTTGACATTTTGCTCTGCGTCATTTGCATAATTATTGTCTTATCAACAACTAAAGTCTAGGTCAAAAATATAAATGAATCTCTAAACCTTCTGTATGATTTAAGGCTGAACACATTAGTCATCTTATGATAGCAGATAATGAAAAGAAATGAATAAGCATACCCTGACAAGTGGAGCTGGGAATAATGTTGGAAAACTCATGTTGTTTCAAGTAAAATAACAAGAAATTGACTTTGTTAAAGTAATGGCAAAGAAAAGGAAGTCAGATCTGAGTTTGCAGAATGTGCAAATCAAAACATATGTATTAATGAAAACATTTTAGTATAATGTGACTAATGTGAATTTTATTTTGCCATACATAATTCAGTTATGCGAAATGTCTTCAGTGGATATACAGGTATGTACATAATCCTCATGTCCTTATTTTGATTCACTATGTTACTTCCTGGAATTGATGAAGGGTTGGGTAAATGTAGTGCTAATTTTTCTCATTAATAATAGACTGGTTGGCATCCTGAATGCTAAATGGTAGCTTGTCTATGCTTAGTTATGCCTTCCAGATTATTGATATTGGATTTACACCATATCTGTCCTTTCCATTGTTCATACTACAATGAAGAAACTTGGGTGGTGCTGGATTGGATGACTTTTGTCTACCCCTCTCCTTTGTCCAAGGTAAGCCCAATACAAATCATTTGCTAAGCTTTAATTAAGTATAGACTGGCTGAAATTTAGGCTGTTAATCTATACTACATCTATTTAACTATCTATCCATCCATCTATCTAGCAATTGCATTAAAATTATACAGTATAATGCTTTACATTACCTCATACAGAATATTTTGTTTTCAGCCTTGATGAAAGTAAATCAGAGAAACATTCTGACCTTGCTTTGCCCCAGACTTTGCCTTGCATTTTCAGTAACTAACTATAATAGAGAAGTTTCTGGCGTGATGCCTGAATAATCTTTACTGCTTTAGCAAAGAAGTGTTATGGCAGTTACATTATTTCCACTTACTATTAGAACAAATTGAGAAATAATACAACGTGTTAAAGGTGAAAAGGAAACATCCATCACTGTTTGTGTGAGGTAAATTTGAGGGTCAGAGTTGTAAAGGTAGTAGCAAATTCTATGTCACTTAATCAATTGGTAATATTAATGTTGGTCTACCAGATACTGGTAGGATAGGCAGACATTTGATTTATTTATAAGACATTCAGCAATTTGAACCAAATAATGTTAATAAATTCATACTATAGTAAGTTATTTATTTATTTTTCAATTGGTTGAAACCCAAGAAAAAAGGATTGTTCCAAATGGAATTTTACGAATGATGCATTTCTCCAAATATGCCCAAGTCAATCACTGTTTCTCAATCAGCTTTTGTAAGTCTTTTAGAAATACACAGTACTATGGATCCTGCATCTGTTTACTTTTGATTTAATTGAAATTTATCCTAAAATTAGATATATTCTAGTATGATACATTTTATGGCTAAAACCCTATTTAGATCACTTAAAGACACTGCCAGAATAAAATAAAGAAATATAGAGAGGGGGTTAATGATGGGAGTTGTGAGCCAACCAGAGAAGAGAAGGGGGTTCTGGGATCAAGGGAAAGCAGAAATCAAGGTGAGGGGTTAGTGGTTATAAACAGCAATATTCATTCAACCGTCCACACAAAGGAAATTAGGACCAAATTTCTCAAATCAATGGGCAACGGATCATTTAAAATACTTAAGAATAAAACTTCCCAAAGATCTGACACAATTATACCAACTTAATACTCCACCACTTTTGACAAAAATAAAAAAAAAAGAATTAGAATCCTGTAAATCTCTACTGCTTTCCTTTCTGGGCATATAGAATTTAATTAGAATATATCTAATTAAAATGGTAACATTTCCTTGTTTGCTTTATCCACTGATAAACAGATTAGAAAACATATTCAAAAATTTAGATGGAATAACAAGAACCCATGTATAGCATGGAATAAATTTATTCAACCAAGAAATAAAGGAGGACTCAATATGCCCAATATCGCTCTATATAATTAAACAGCACAATACCTCCATGCTATGGAATAGATATAAGAGAAAGAAGAACATACCAATACAAAAGCTATGATACAAGAATATTCCTTATCAGAATTACTGCATTCTCAACCAGCTCAAAACAAGCATGAAAACGAGCTTTTCTGAGTTTAATAAATTTCGGGTAAAATGTATATCTGTATACAGTACCTTTATAAAGGATACCTTTTATTTCAACCAGTTAACACTACTGATATAACAATATTGCCATTTTCACCTATTCATAAAGCTGTTAAGTCCATTTTTTTCTCCTAAAAGTGTTTACATGATTTAGGCTGGAAAAAACTATTTATTTTTTCCTATGGAGTTGGTCCTGTAACTTAGTCACAGTCAAAAAAAAAAAAAAAAAAAAATTCTATTGAAAAAAGATATCGAGATTGATCTGAAATGAACCAGATCTCTCTTTTCCAAAATAAGAATTGTACACATTCTGTGATAAAAGTTGCTACTTCATCATTCTTGGTCTCTCTCTCTGTAGGGAGGAGAAAAAGAGCACTTTTTTTTCAAATTTTCAGTGGATCTGTCATAGGGCCTCAGTGCTAAATTCATTTTTAAACACATACTGAAGTTGTGCACTGCAGAATGTCACATATATTCTTTAAAAATGTCATCTGTCTTGGGGAAAGAGACATCCTGTTGTTCTTTATATTGACTGTTGAAGTTTAGACTCACAAGCCTTGACACTGGCAAAAGTCCAAGAAAGTAGTCGTTTTTAAGCAGTTACAGCATGACTATTACTGAAATACATACTTTACTTAATACATTAACTTTATATCTAAAAAGTAATTGCTAAAACCTCTCTTAGTCCAGAGATGGCAAACTAATCCATCTATTCTTTAATAAAATCTATCCATATATCCATATTTTATGTAATAATGGATTTGCAACATTGAGTTTAAATGACATTTCTATAAATGTCTGAAAAAAAAGAAGATACATCTCCATAATTTAAATGTAATATTAAACTTACAGGGGCACTACTACTTCTGAGCGCTCTTAACTTAAATGCTTCAACAGCATTGTTTTTGGATAAAACAATAATAATGGATAATAAAAAAAAAATTGGATACATCTTAGAAAATATCTTCAATAAAGCATAACTGAAAAACTTATCTAAAGTTTATCATCAACTAGAACAGCGGTTCTCAACTTGTGGGTCGAGACCCCGGCGGGGGTCACACGGCCATCCCACGGGGGTCAAGAACCGCTGCGGCACCCGGAAGTGGTCGCAGGGTCCTTCTTATAAGGGTTCCTGCGGGGTGATGTTGGCCAAAAACGTCACCACATGACGACATTTCGACTGAACGTCACCACGTGACGTGCGTATGTGATGATGCTCCGGCCAAACGTCATCACGTGATGCGCGGTGATGTCACTGGGGGTTGCAGCATATAAAAGGTTGACAACCGCAGAAATAGCAAAGAAAAAGTTGGAGGATCGCTCAATCCACAATAATGATGTAAAAGATATCAGGTGCCATGTAGTAAGGCCCACTTGTACAGACAATCAAACAAACAGTAGCTCCGGCACTTTAAAAAAGTAAAAGCATCCAAATTTTATTTTAAATAAAGTTAAAATCCAAGCATCAGTGAGAATAAAAGCAAAGCATAAAGCACCCTCTAACGCGTTTCGCGCGAAGGCGCTTAATGCGAAACGCATTAGAGGGTGCTTTATGCTTTGCTTTTATTCTCACTGATGCTTGGATTTTAACTTTATTTAAAATAAAATTTGGATGCTTTTACTTTTTTGGAGTGCCGGAGCTACTGTTTGTTTGATTAACCACTGAACTAGAATGTTTAGTACACCAGGGGCGAAATTTACTAAGGGCGGATTTTTTCCGCCGATCGCAATTTTTACCGCACGTGTGGAATTCTGATCGATTTGCGATCGCACGATCGGAATTCTGATCGATTTGCCAACGCACGATCGGAATTGCGTGAAATTCCGCACGTGCGAACGGAAATTAACTTTGGGCGATCGTTTCGCCCTTAGTAAATTTTGCCCCAGGAGCTGAATGAAAATAATCTGATGTGAGAAAATGCAATAGGAATGTATAATTGTTTTATTAATATAAATTCTAAGAGCTCTTAAAATTAGTGACAGTGTTCATATACTATATTATGAATCATAGTCGTAATGGTGGTGTAGTGTTCCTAAAATAAATGATTAGAGTTTGATGATTTGTTTGTTGACCAGAATGCACCCTACCCAGTATATATTTGAGCCCTATAAGGATCTTGCTATTATGGCGTTTAGATAACTATATGGTGATGCAGTTGTTAATATTATTTAAACTGTGTAAACCTATTTTGTTTTTCTTTCGCCTCTGTATTATAAATGGCATAGGCATTAGATTAAATATATAACTCTTCTGGTATTCCAGTCTACCCTGGGTTTAATTTTAGATCTATTCTTCACAATATTGTAAGTGCCAGGATTGCTAGCAATTAATTATTTTTGTACATTTTTTTTCCCTAGAAAATGTAAATTGCTTCACAGTTATCATTACACAAATATATCCTCTTTCCTTCCATGTGTAGTACTGGTGAATTTTGGTGCATCAGATTTATAAAATTACCATTACTACTAATTATACTGCATAGAGTATATTTGTATGCCTGGAGTTCCCACTAGTGACATCTGTTAGTATGGCACCACTGTGTGGTGTGCAGCAGCAAGATTCCCACCCTCCTGGTGGGGATCCTGGAGAAGAATCCATAGGGGATATATGGAAGTCTAGTGACTATGTTTAGATCACCTCAGAAAGTGATAGTATTAGGAGTTATCTAGCTGGGTAGCTGAAGACCCCAACAAGAGTGGCAGTAGCCTTAGAGGCTTGATGGTGACTTCAGCTTAAGGACTATGAGTGGTAGGCTTAGGGACTAGGGTTAGTCTTAAAGAGACGGAGTCCCTGAGAGGTCTGTTCTGTGAAAGGGAGCTACCAAGGGGGTCCCACTCTAAGGCCCATGTGCATACTACTGGTGGTATTCAGCTGTGGGTAACTATAGTTCTATGTATATGTCTAATCTTATGGATGAAATTCATGCTGTTATGTCTGCAACATGTATGCAAAACCTTCCCCTTACAAGTTCATTTATATTAATAAATGTGTATGTATTTAATGTAAGAACCACTGGTGCCCTGGGTTTTCTGTTGATTTTCTAAGAGGTACCACAACAACATGTAAGTGGGGCCTGCCCCCCCCTCCCGAGGATGCTGCATGCCTGGGTATGGGAGATATAAGTGGATTTAGTACATACCCTAACTATAGCGTTACACATGTATGCTACAGATCAGACTTTATATGGTCTACTGTATGTTTTCAGTAAAGATGTAATAAGCATACAATTTTCTTAGATTGTGAATACGTTTCATAATATGCTTGTTTAGCTGTCAATGTTCCGGGATGCATTTTTTATGTTGTATATAATGTAGAATAAAACATATATTTATATAAAAACTAGTTTTGGAGAATCGTATCAATATGAAATGAATATTTACAAAAACTCTAACTTGATAGAATCATCCAGTAGAAACAGTAATATTTGCTATGCATATTCTAATATGACATTCAATAAGAATTTATACTAAACAATCACACTTGATTTCTTCTTTAAGTTAATTCTAAATTAAACAGATGAAATACAAAACAAATAGCAACCCATTAATGATGCAGAAATTGTGAATGAAACCCTTTAAATATGTCTTAAGCACTTAAACACTGTAAATATAATGAGGACTAAACACAGAAAGCTAATGGTGTTACATAAAGGCTATCACATTTATCTAGCCATAATGTATATAAAGATGATTTAAAGCTAACAAAACAACCCACTGAATGCAATCTTCTAATAACTGTAATTCAGAAACGCAGTTCCTGTTAGACCATGTAACTATTGGTTTATACAGAATATTTTTTTTTTGCTATTTTCTCTTTTGCATTTTACGAATTAAAATATCATTTAAAGAAATTATTTTCCTTAGTACACAATTATAACTACATTTTTCATAAGAGGCTTCTCTTAACACTCTCACAAAACTATAGAACTCTGTTCAGAATTGAAAATAAAAGAAAGTAATAGAGGAATAAGCAGATTAAAAATGAAACGTAGTGTATATGAACTTGAACCACTAATCATCTTTGTTATCTCTGTACTTGTAGACGAAAATATTACATTTAGGTAAGTATTTTCTTTTTCGAAAATGTCTTGAGTTGACAAAGGGACATTTTACATCTAAAATGACTACTTATGCAACTCTTTCCAGACTAGTGTTGTACACCACATTTTATTTTAAGGTCTGTCCTATGTTTGTTTGTTTTTAATAGAAATGCATTGTTCAGAGCAGGTATTTTATTGTCTGTTATTGTCTCTTGGGTATGACCTAAATAATTTACAGGAGGTCTGGACTGGCAAACTGACTACTTTAAAATGAATGAAAAATTGATATAAGTATGCTATAAAGAGACAATTTGATTATAGCATATGATACAGATGTAGGGGAGCAGACTTTGGGGGGAATTCACCAAAGTGCGAAGTGAGGTGCGGATCCTTTGCCTCACTTTGCACTGAC
>WMED01018214.1:0-12773 GCA_019650415.1 Pipa parva | reverse complement strand
ATATAATATCCTGTATATCCTGGCTGTGATAATATCCTGCATATCCTATATACACCTGTATATAATATCCTGCATATCCTCATATCCTGTGATAATATCCTGCATATCCTGGCTGTGATAATATCCTGCATATCCTATATATACCTGTATATAATATCCTGCATATCCTCATATCCTGTGATAATATCCTGCATATCATATATATATATATATATATATATATATATACAGTATATATATATATATATATATATATATATAATATCCTGCATATCCTCATATCCTGTGATAATATCCTGCATATCCTATACTGTATATATATAATATCCTGCATATCTTCATATCCTGTGATAATATCCTGCATATCCTATACATATATACCTGTATATAATATCCTGCATATGATGTTTTGTGGTTTCATTCATACAGTATTTATTGGAATGCAGACATCCAGGTCACTGGTAGCTTCATCTTTCTTCAGTATGTCTGAGTCATAAAATACAGATAGGATTTATAGGAGAACTAAATGTGCATAATGCATATACAAAATGGATGAGGGAGTTTGAGGAACTTAAACTTACAGAATGATATCTTTGACTGCTTTCTTCTGCTGGATCCATCCTGCCCATCTGGACATCAAATTTGGTTACTGTTCCTGTCAGCTTCATCCCTGATCTTGACATCACGATCAGCAGACTGAAGAGCAGCGGGATCTATTAGATGGAGGCAACTGGTGGTCAAATTCATTGGTTGGTGGGTTATTTGAGGTCCCAAAAGTTCCTCACTCCTTTTAAATAAGAATGAGAATTATACTCACTTTAAATCCTTGGGGATTACCCCTTCTGACTCCTTCTTTAGGGCCTCAGGTGCCATGGTATCCTGACTATTCTTTAGGGTACCCCATTGCACCCTGACACACAGGAATTCTAATACTACTTCTACCTAACCATCTAGAGACAGATGCCTCCTAGGACTACATGTGGCCTAATACAGTCGCTCCCAAACAACCGCAAAACTTGCAAATACAACAAATGGTGGAAACAAAAAAAGGCTCATTCTGGGGCACAGTACTCACAGAGCATGGACCTCAATGCAACAAAGGTCTCACCCTACATTGGAAGTGCAGTAAATATGGGGCTGAGATGGCCGTTGGTGCCTACACTGGAGGGACATCCTAGTGGTACCAGAATATAAGTGATAAAAGTTACAAGCTGGCATCAATGCACCCAATATATTATAAATATAGCAGCAGTGTGATATAAAGGTCCTTGTTGGGCATGTCGACCCATACTGAATATGATTTCAAGGTTAATTAGATTACTCTAGCTTAAAAAACTAGTATGTAGCCTGCCGGAAAGAATCAATGCCTAAAGCAAGCAATCAAGCTTATTTAAAAAAGATAATCTAGTGGCACACTAAGCTCTTAAAGACATAAAACTGAATTATACAACTTAAAGCTATGCAATGTAAAATTATAGTGCCACTATATTAATAATATAGAATTATCATCTGACATCAAAGCCATAGTTAGCAAAGCCATTTAGCTTGAGAAAATAGCATCTTCTCTACAGGCAATTACAGATGCTACAGATGCTATGGCTGTTCAAATACAAGATTTACAATCTCAGTTGAGAGACCTTCAGAAAGCACAAGAACGTTAAAAATCAGCCACAAAGAAATAATATGAGAATACGAAATATCCCAGAAAAAATTCCACTTCAGCCTTCCAGCCTCAAGATATTTCAGATACTTCTGCCAAAAGCTTCAGTCAAAGAACCTTAAACTGATTGAGCACACAAATCTTTAAGAGCCAAGCTGTGACCGTTAGCTCCCCCAAGTGATGTCATTAAGTGCTATTACCGTATCAAAGAGGCGATTATTAAAGTTTCTAGAAACAAACAGCTGGAAATAGAGGGGTTTGTTCCTTATTGTTCTCTGACTTATCCCCAGTGACACTGCAATGCAGAGGAATGAGCATATTCGATATAAATGGGAATTCCCTTTCAAACTTCTCATTACATATCACAGCACATACTACATAGTAAGAGAGGCTTACAAGATGGAGGAACTCCTGAGATATCTAAAAGATAATGATATCCAAAACACAGAGACAGATGAACAAGGAACCAACTAGAAAGAAAAACTTTATCATTCAGATGGAAATCTCAAGTTATGGACTTTTTTTTGAAGTTTTGAGCAACCTCTCCACACCAAGTTTGAAAAGCAAACAAAGGAGGGGGGAGAGGAAATGACATAGGAGAAGTCATATTTGCTGAGATGAAAAGGTGAGGAATTTTTACACACAAGATTCCAGGCCTCATAGAAGATGATTAGTGAAGCCGGTCTTTCCACAATTTGTTCTTCAAGAACAGGAAAGGAGGACTGTACCATCACCTAAAAATCCCACAACCAGATAGACAACAATCTAGTATTATGACTGTTCAAATTGCTTGAAAGAATAAGGTGACCTGGAACTTTCAAAAACAAGACTCAGGGTAAATAGGAGTTTTTAGGTTGTTATTACTATTACATTTATTGTATTTCTTGCCCCTGACATTGATCACTGGGATGGTTAATTACTTTATAAGGATGTAGTTATATTCTCATCATTCTTTTACCTTTGGATTTAAGGTTTATTTGGTTTAATTGTTGTTTTACATTATGGAACAATGGAGAATAGTTTCATTATTATTATGCTTTCATTTTTTTTGAAAAGAGTAAAATGTGGAAGTTTATAATGATGATATGGAAACTTTGGGTAATTTGAATGGTTTACAGAGTATGTATCTGCATAAGAGCAAAGTTACGCAAGTAATAGCGCTGACTCTTGTGATACACTTCCCCCAATTATAAATATTTCTGTTCAGAGGGTAATTAATTACCCCTGTAATATAGAAATATAAAATCCCTACACTCTCTTGTGTAGAGGACCTCTACTTTTAATGACCGTTTACACTTTGATCCTATTGGAATTTCATCATTTCATTTTTATTTTTATTCTTATGTCTTATTTTCTTTCTTATATATTTTCATATATAGTTTGTATCGCTACTTTTAATATCTTATAAGAAAATGAAAAATGCCATAATATGTTAAAAGAAATGACTTTATTCAAATTTAAGATGTATCATATATTCGCATCTTGGTACAAAACATACTTAATGTTATTGATGCATAATGGCTTCAAGAAAAAGTTTACATAAAAAAGGGTAAAATCCAAAATCAAATCAATGGGCAGAGAGGTGGCTCAGTGGTTAACCAGTTGCAGTGTTAGGTTCTGGGATCAATTGGACTTCATTTACATGGAGTTTACAGGTTCTCTCCATACTTGTGGGTGTTTCCTTCCACAATCCAAAAACACGCTGTATAGGGTCATTGAAGCCCAACTAAAAATTGAGCCTAGCCTGTGTCTGTCTGTCTGTATAAGTATGACTTAATAGGGAAGGCAGACTCTATGGGGCAGGGACTGAAGTGAATGAGGAATCTCTGTAAAGCACTGCGTAAGATGTCAGCTGTATATACATACAATACAATGTGTGGTGTGACCACCCTTTGCCTTCAAATCAGCATCAATTTTTCTAGATAAACTTGAACACAGTTTTGAAGAGACTTGGCAGGGAGGTTATTCCAAACATCAGAAATGAATTTACCACAAATCTTCTTGATCAAATTCCTCTGCCTCTTCATGCAATCTGAGACAGACTCAATGGTGTTGAGATCAGGGCTCTGTGGTGGCCATATCATCACTTCCAGGACCCCTCATTCTTCTTTCTGCTGGTGATAGTTCTTAATTACACTGGATGAATGTTTAGGGGAATTGTGCAGAATACATTTGGAGCCAGTCAGACACCTCACTGATGGTATTTAGTCCTGAAACATTTGTCAACTCCATTTTGCTGAAATTCAGCCCTAAATTTGCAAGGAACTTCCAGCATGCTTTGCTGATACCTGCAAACACTCATCATTGTACAGCTCTACAGCCATTTGGCAAACAAAATGCCTCCCGTTAAAAGCAAAAATTTCAAATTTTGACTCATCTGTGCAGAGCATCTGTTTGGCCTTGTTTCCATGTTAATGATTAGATTTTTTTTGGACCTATTTCTTCCATGAAGACCACTTCTGGCCAGAAATTGCTGAACAGTAGATGGGTGCACTTGGTTACTACTGGCTTCTGCCGGGTCTGAGCTGTTGGCAGTGCTGGGCATCTTACAATTTTAAAGAGAACTAAGCATGATTCATCTTTCATTGAAGCTTTCTTGGTCGACCACTGCATCTACGGTCCTCAAACTTGTTACTTTTTCAGTTAATGGAAGTGTTTCAACCTACATATGACAATAATAATTACTACCTGTTTGGTATAATTGCCTAATCCTACACCTAACTATAATCCTACAATATCCTTGACTTTGTGTAAGTATACCTAGAAAAAAATGATCGTTTGAGCAATTCACCCCCAATATGGATTTGAATTACAGTTCTTTTTGGTTCATTCCCTTTGCATTTGATTAATTCATAAAATGAAACTATTATTACTAATATATACAGTATATATATATAAAATGAGGGATAGAGTGGGTTTTGTTAGTCTACAGATGCAATATTCATTTTATATATACTGTATATATATATATATATATATAAATATATACAATATATACACACACACACATTTATTTAGTAATAAAATATCTTCACTATTAAGATGTAATCGACAATCTATTAAAGGCCATCTGTCATTTGCTAAACCAAACATATGATTCATACATATAGCTGTGCATTTAAAGACTGCCAAAATATACATATTTGTGCAAACCTTTTGTGGTGTTGTGCTATGCTTCAGTTTTTTTAGTCCACTTGTGATGGCTGTTTGCCATTCATTCACAACTTAAGTCACACGGTCAGTAAGGTCAGCTCCTGGGTAACATCTGCATTTAATCCCTTTGTATATAATAGAAGACTTACTTAGCTTGTAGGTTCCATATGTAAAAGAGAAAACCGAGTAGTCAATTTACTGCTCTTACTGTTATTGTTTATTTCATATCCATTATTGGCTTGGAGTTAAAATCCTTCCAAGACAGCAGTGCTAACCTGGCCTTATGATAAGCATATTTTACAGTCAGTCTATTTTTGATGCTGTTCACACAAACAGAAAGCCTGATTTTTTGAAAGGATTTAGGGAATTATGATATGAAATGTAATATACAAAACTTTTATACAAAACTGTTGTCAGCTATTATTACTGTGGAGGAATTATTACACATTGTATGGTTGGGATTTTTTTTTCTCTAATTAAGGTTGAAGATGAACAGAGCCTACAGCAGTTTTGTCAACATATAATAAATGATTCAGTAATTGGTCTGTGATTAACATAAGCAATAAATGGCGTCTTACTACTCTAAAAGAAATGATTATGCTAATTCAATAAAAATGCAAATAAACATTTATGAAAAATTATTTAACCAAATGGTATTTTTGAACAGGTGCAGTTTAATCTCTACGGAGCGTTTCTCCTAGTGACATAGTAAATGAAGATTAAAAAAGAAAAATAACAGAAGAATGATGAAGCCTATCCGGTCGCTATCATAAAGGAAAATAACATTATTTCTAATTTCACCTTGGGAAAAATATTGCATTTTGTGTTCATTTTGTCCATGGATGTACAGTATTGTGGCTTGTGACGCATTGTGTATGGTATTTTATGAAAGTATCTCTGAAAGCATTTCAGAACATTTACCTGATGTTTTTCTTAACAATTCAGTTTGAGAAAAAAAATACAATTAACAAAACATCCTTTGCAAAATTAAAATTGAATTTTACTGCATCTTTATGGAAATTCCACAGATAATTCATTTTGCCTCAGTGTTAATGAATGTTATGAGGGTACACCTGTTTCAGGTCTTAAAGGAACACCAAGGGGGGAATTCACCATTGTCCTTCGCCAATGTCCGCCTGTTGAGAGAAGTGAGCTGGCGAGCATTTTAGCGAACTGACTCGAATGGTCGCGAGGTCAGGCGAACCTCGGCGATGCGACTGGCGCAGTCGCCTGAACTGTTCGCACTACTTCGGACAATGGTGAATTCCCCCCCAAACCTTCAAAATATATGAATATTAGCAACTTTAATAGCCAGAATCTCTTAGCTACAATGCAAAATTATTATATTGAAAATACAGTTAGATATTCCAATTGTAATCTCTCACAGAAAGATTCCATTTTAATACCCAGCAGGATCTATTTGTTTGGAGGTTGCATTGTGTCTTTTCAGTCAGTCACTGACCATTCAGTTGGTGAGAAACTGGGAAATGACAGCATTAGAGTGATGTATCCATCCATATTCCACATTTCCTGCATGTGAATATTTGTCCAATCATACTGTGCATTTTTTGACACATTTCATGAAAGATTCAATACTTTCTGCCCATTTTGGCCTCCTGAAGTTGAAGTTTTCAATAGTTATCATCACTTTTACTTACTACTCTGCAAAAGAAAGGAAAAGATATTTGTGGACCCTATCCCTAAAATGACAATCTGCTGGGATTATCGGAAATGCAGCACAGGAGCTAACTCTTCTCTTTTTGAAACAAACATTCATATTGTAGTTATTATATTTTTGCATAAAAAGACTTGTTTTTTATTTTTTAGTTGTGCACTATTCTATAAAGTATTATATTTCATGCCAAACTTAACATCACACAGTTAGTTTATACTCTGGAGCATGTAAAGATGTCAATTTACCTTCAGTTAAAAAGTTTCAATCATAAACATGTACGGGACATATTTATCTAGATAAGAACTTGAACTTAACAAAAAATGCTGTTTTTGCCATAAAAGATGAAAAAATGTCTCTACAAGAATGAAAGTTTTCACCTTAAAAATCCCAAACTCCACAGTTTTATAGCAAAAACCATTTTAGAACATTTATAGTAGTAATATTCAGACAGTTTTTAGAATCTCCCAAGATTACTTTATTCTTTAAACATCTAAAATTTATATGTCTGCTCCTGTGTTATCACCGGAAATACAGACTCAAATCTCTAGCTGTCTCCTAGCAATCTCCTCTTGGATGACCCTGCACCAGCTCAAATGAAATCTCACTAAAACAGAATTGATTGTATTTCCACCCAAACCTGGACCTACTCCTACATTCTCCATTCTAGTTGATGGTGCCATCATCAACTCCGTAACCTCTGTTTGTTTTCTTGGAGTGACTTTTGACTCTGCCCTTTCCTTAACTAAGCACATCTCTACCACTGCTAAAACTTGTCGATTGTTCCTTCGCAACATTGCCAAGATCCACCCCTTTCTCTCTTAGATCACTGCTAACTCTCTTTTCCAACAAATTTTTTGATGGAAAGGTAGCCATACTTTACATTATAAATATGGCTACCTTTCCATTGAAAAATCAAGATCGAAAAACTCGATTGAAAGTTTCTGTTGGTAAATAGCAAACAAAAAAATTTGGCGATATTTTCCACGAGAAACTTCTGAGATCTTGTGGGAATGAACTCAGAAAAGCGAAATCGGACTTTTCCGAATTTATTAAATTTCGCCCTTTAACAGTCTACTGTTGGATGTTGCAGTGGTCCGGTTAGAAACCACTGAGCTTGAGCATCAGTTGACCCTCCAGTATACTCAGATGGTGGAGAAAAATTAAGAGAAAATCCACTATGATTGCTATTTTTGTGTATTCTCTGATTGCCTTCATCTTCTCTCAGCATCTGGCGAAATTACATAATTTTACTAAAAGGGAATATCTTTAACCTGCTTGAGTAATATTGACAATACTGAAATTTATTAAACCCTTTGTAACTTTTTAAACTTAAACAATTGTTCACCTGGTTGAGGGTTGTGAAAAGCCATTCTTCCCTATGGAGATGGGGCACTAAAATTTTCCAAGTCCCTGGTGGAAAATCCATCAAAATCAGTCGAAAAGTGCTCCATTGAAAGTAATGTAAAGTGTAGAGGTTAACGCATTGATTTTTATCGATATCGATAAATTTTATTCAGCTTTACATAAATTAGGGGAAAACAAAAATGCAGCGTAAAAATAAAAAAGGCAAAAAAAAAGACCAGGCAAAGAAATGCCAAAAATGGATCAAATGACTTTACAAAATATCCCCCATAGGCTCCACTCTACGCCTTCATATTTTCTTCTTCATAAGTTCATCCAGTTGCAATATTTAGGAATTCTCTCTCACTTCTACACCCCTCTACATACAGTACATTACACACACTGCCTCAATCTGTAAAAATCTATCCAACTTTTACAGTCTTTACAACATTTGAAAGCTTAATGGTGGTCTTAGAGAGTATAGAAAGTTAGATTTTAGGATTTTAGGACCCCAACACCAATGGGAATAACAGATTGGGAGACCTTGTTTAAGATTGCCTTGTTCAGCTGGTTTAGATTCTGTCATTTAAGAATTTTTTGGCATCTGGGAGTATAAACCTATGTCTTTTGTGGCTAAATAGTGGAAGGGAGTCTTAACAGGCCAATATGTGGATTATCCCCAATCTACTTTGCAAAGTGGTGGGGAATGTGGTGGAGGCACTGTCCATTTTCCATGGCACACTTTTCTAGTCCCAGAGTAATGGATTTATTGGGATAAAAGGAGCCCTGAACATAATGCATTATTCTCCTTCTCCACTACACCAAATAATAGGATGAAAATGGAGAAGATTAATCGACTTCCTCTACTAACACATGCCCCTCACTCTAATGCCCTGGGTGGAATTATGGTGTCTGTGCTAAATTCATAACCCTACGTTTCTGGGTAAAGGGGTAATGTGTCAAAAGCTTACCCAGTTCATTTTTGAGCAATACGTGTGAGTTTCCATTAGAAAACCTAAACAAAACAAACATATTAAACAGAAATGGAACCTTGTGCAATGCAACAACCATCCTAGTTATATCCACACACATCATCTCCTGACATTTGCTAAAATTGTAGCTTCAGTTTAAAAAAAAATGAATAAAATTGATATATAGATAAACAGAAAGACACGCATGTAGCCAAATTTACATTTCTGCAATTTAAATCCCATGTCTATAAATTGTAAGCCTGGCAGATAGTTTCCTCTACAACGTTATTAAACTGCATGAAACATTTCTACCATATTTATTATGGAATAATTCAGCAGATGGATTTTTTTTTTTAGTAAAACAAGCAATAGCTAACTAGAAGCACACATTTTAATCTCCTCATTGATGTATCACATTTCATTTTCCAGGCTGTTTGGACTTGGTCATAGAAAATGACCTTGCATTCACGCAGGCATGTACTTCTTGACAAAGAGGAAATTGTGGCTTATTCCTTTATTTGACTCTGTGATCTATTTTGGATGGATTTAAAGGGAAAAAATATATGTTACCCTTGAATTGCATGAGAAGATTCTTATGTTTTAAGTACAATCTCTGCATAGCATAAAATGTTTGGAGAAAATTTTCACAAAGTACAATGTTAACAACAGCCTGAAAGTAGTATGACATTGCAATCACAATCCTAAATTATTCACTGTAGATAGTTTATTACTTTTAAGTTAAAGAGAGTAAACTGAGCAATATCTCAGATTAAAGAGATTTGTAAGTTGATGTGTCTCTCTACTGGCTTTCAATGTTTATATAAAAAAAATAAGTGTAGATTCACAGATTAAACAACAGGGGCAAACTTTACAGAAGACTAATAACCTTTAGCAATCAATAAGTAGTTGTCTTTTATTATTCTTGCTTCCTTATACCAGAGAATGTTGACTGCTGATTGGTTGTTATGGATTACTAGACCTCTATAAACAATTGTCCCTGTTGGTGAATTCCCATGATAGTCTCGAAACCCAGTGGAACAATAGAAACCACAGCGTTATTATGATATAATAGGAGACCAGAAAAAAAGACATCAGAACAAGGAAAGGAAACCAGAAAAAGCTTAACCATGATTTAGAAAATTTAGACCTATCAATGCACTGCATGATCAAAACCACAGTGTTTATATAGATAAGAGGAGTGCTAATTTTGAATTTTCTGCAACTTTGAAGTTGTAAGGTTAACTTCAGAGTCCAAATGAATGTGTCCTTGCGAATAATGTTGCAGTGTCTCAGCTGCGTATTTGAGTGACATGGTAGACATTGCAACCATATGCTTGTTTCACCTTGTTGCTCAATGGTCAGCTTTGCAAAAAGACCATCTCAGGATTGGTGACTTCACGTGGTCGCTGGTAGTTTTAACCACAAAATTCCTATATAAAGTAACTAGTTACAACAAACAATACTTTGTTCTATTCCTGCCATTCCTCTTTTGGTTTGAACCTAGTTTTGATATTTGCTTCTGTTCCTGACTAGGCTTCTCATTGCCTGCCTTCTGACTAGGGCCTGATTCTGATCTCGATCTAGCTGCCTGCTTCCATCCTCCACCTGTCTTCCTGACCACATCTGCTGTTGGCCAGCTGACATCCATTGTGCTCTTTTGTCTTCATCACTTGGGTAGTCCTGTGTCCAGTTTCAGTCTCTGTTGGGGCTGGTTGTAAGGGCTGCTACTTCTCCATGGCTTGTGTTCTGCTCATGACAGAAGCTGATGAGATTTGAAACACCTCCACTAAAATACAAATAGGGGAAATTCATTAACAGGGGAAATCATTTCTGGAGGCCTAATAGCACAGAGTTTAGCTTTCATTTTTCAAACTCCTGCATACATTGAAGAACACCTTCATTTATTTTACTTTGGAACTGCTCTAACTCTGTTTTCTACTTCTTCCACCTATAGTAACCTGGACACAGGCTATGGGCGAAAGTTATTAAACTCAGAAAGACTGCTCTGGGTCTTTCTGAGTTTACCAGGAGAAATCTCGCATTGTTCTAGTGAGATTCCTCGAGATCGAATTTTTCAAATTTTTTTTTTTTTGATGGAAAGGCAGCCATAATTTACATTAGTAGCATGGCTACCTCTCCATCGAAGAATCAGGATAAAAAACTCAATATCAAAATGAAATTTCATGAGAAGAATGATTTCCCCCCAGAGCGGTCTTTCCGAGTTTAATAACTTTTGCCCATATATAAGTTTAAAATTTGCTTAAAGATTGAAGGGGGTTATTCACTAAGGTGCGAATTCGACTGTCAAATTCTCAAACAGTGAATTCCCATTAGCAAATCTGCGACAATCTCCCCATTGTAAAGTCGTGACTATTTTTTAATGTTAAGATTGCGACAATTTTCCCATAATAAAGTTGCCACTGCGACAATATTCTCATTATAAAGATGCGACTGCGACAGTAGCAGCCTATTGCGACTGACTTTATCTGGCAAATTCGCACCTATACACAACAATTCGGACTTTGGTGAATAACCCACTAATAATTTTGCTTTTATGCCACAGAATTGTTTCAACAATGTAACCTAAAATGTTACAAAAATTGTGCACTGGTTTAAGGATTCTATACAAGGGGATAACAGCAATATAAAATAAATAACAAAAGTTGAAAAAAAATACAATGTAATAAAATATATTTGTTTTTGGATTAATGATTACATATCAAAAAATGTTTTTTTTAATCAACTTGCCCTTTAACAAAGCTTTTAAAGCTTTAGAACGCTAAACTGTGCAGATCCGTAGCTGCTATCAATAAGGTTTCACTACAGCACTATTTCACCTTGGTATATTAATTAAACTCTATCTTTCAGCTTCTCTTGTGTTTTTTCTTCCAGTGAAATCAACTATTTCACACCTGCACATGGAACCAAATCCATCCATATCCAGAAACACGTCAGTTCTGCCCAGCGAGATTTCATTTTCCTACAAGTAAGGAAATCCCATAATAAAATCCCTCTCAACATAAATAATGTCGTTTTTTTTTTTAGCATATTTTACCGCAGGGACTAAGATTTCCTATGTTCTATTTTATTTAGACAATTGCATAATGCAAAAATGAGGTATCACACGGGATGGGTACCCAGAAATCAAAGGTTTTGTAGTTTGTCTTGTGTAAGTGCACAAAAATGTAAGAAAATTGTACCATTTAACAGGCAAATCGTCCTTTCATCATTTTTGACTTTCTTGAGTTTACTCAGTGTAAAAAAAAGACCAAATCTAGGGAAATATTTTGATCAATGTTTTTTGATCAACTTCAATGGTTTTTTTAACGAAAAAGTAGCCAAAGTCCTTATGTAAAGTATGGCGACTTTTCCATCGAATAAAATGATTGAAACAATTCAATCAAAATGTTTCCATTCAATGGCCGTTTGTACATCGAATAAACTTGAGATCTTTTGATTTTAGTAAATTTCTCCCATGAAATATCTATAAATGTTAAAACACAACTATGAAATTTCACTTATCCCTAATCTTGCTTTTTCTAATTTATTTCTGGGGGGGGTTAAAGGTGTTTATAGTGAGTTTTTTTTAGCTTGTCACAGGCTGGGTTTCATCAGTCAGTCTGTTACTTTAGTTCCCCTTTAAGGGAACCAAATTACTTTGCTCCTTGTCTAGAAAATTTAGATTTAGGGGTTATTCAATAAAGTCCAAATTGTTGCACATAGGTGCAAATTCGCCAGATAAAGACAGTCGCAATAGGCTGCTACTGTCGCAGTCGCGTCTTTATAATGAGAAAATTTATTATGGGAAAATTGTCGCAATCTTAACATTAAAAATTATCGTGACTTTACAATGGGGAAATTGTCACGGATTTACTATTTACTATTGGAATCCGCTGTTTGCAAATTCAATAGTCGAATTCGCACCTTAATGAATAAGCCCCCCCCCCAGTTTAGTATATGCAGTTATGGAAAA